>JBBYHM010339513.1:0-25443 GCA_038381775.1 Adansonia rubrostipa
GACGGTTTTGGATCGTCCGTCGGTATATCCCTAATTGATTTTTATTTTTAATTAAAAATAATTTTTTTGTAACATGCTATAGCAACGAAAATGCCCGTTCGTATAGGATTAGTTTATATTTTTTTCAACTCTTTTTCAGTCATCTCTCGTCTCTTTACCTCCAAATCCTTTCATAACATATCTCCTAAATCCTCCCAAAGACTTAACCCCTAAATCCTTTCAAAGCCCAACCCTAATTTACTAATAAGACCATCTACATTCCTCCCTCTGTCCATAAAACTTCTTAACGTAGCAGTTTGCAATGAATGGCTAATGACTTTAGGTTTGTTCATTTAAGGCTTAGCGAAACCTGTGTCTATTTTTGGAGCATTTGGCCATGGAGTGGGTGTTGATGGGATTGTGATCTCTTGCTTCAACCCTAATCGAATGCTTCATCTCAAGCCCTAATTTGAGAGCTTCTAGTTGGATAATATGAAAGAGGGTAATAAATATTTTAAATATTTGAAATTAAATTTTTTACTCTTTGTTATTCATCTGTTTATTCTAAACCATTTTAATTTTTGCTTTCTATTTGCTTTTGTTTAGGATTTTTAGTGAAAAACAACTAGCAAAAAAAAAAAAAAAAAAAAACGTTCAATTTGTCATCTTTGCTTCCAATCCAGGTATTTCCTGCTTCTTGTTACACTATTTTTTGAAAAAAAAAAAAAAAAACTTCAATTTGCTATTAGACTTAGATCTTCTTTCTTGCTTTCGATTAGCAAAAAGAAGAGAGTTTTGAAATTATAAACCAAGAGAATAATCTTCTATCCGCTGAATTATACCACTCTACAAACACAGAAAACAAATAACATTTATTAGAGATGGGATCTGTTGATCTTAACATGAAAGCAAATAACATTTAGCCATTTGTGATCATTTCTTTTAATATTTATTCAACATACTTTTCAGTGAGAAGTTACATTTTGTGAAGCTATAAAACTGCATGAAAGTAATGGTTTAAAATGGATAGACAAGTTCTACATATAGGCTATGTTATTATATAAAGGTGACTTTTAGAGACATTCTTTATATCATTAGAAATTCTCTAGGACTAGGATAAATTGCTGAAGCCGATAACTAAGAATTTAGCATTTGCTTACCTTTAAGTGATATATTTAAAAAAATTAATTTGCATGTTGACTTGTGTGTCATTTAAGATCCATAGCTATCTTCTATAAAAAAAGTTAAAGAGTACTTTATTTTATTAATATATTTTTGTTAATTTTTAAATTATGTATTCAAAGGACTTAGTTTGCATGTTAACTTACAGGTTAATTTAGAATCTATACTCAACTCGCTCACGAAAAAATTGAAAATAAGATATTTATGTTATCAATTATTTTTATAGATGTCGATAAATCTAAAGGTTGTGTTCGAACATTAACTCGTTGGTTAATTTAGGATTTGTACTCAACCTGTTCGAGGAACAAAGTTTTAAAAAGTGTGTTTAAAATGTACCCGTTTCTATACACAAATTAAATTGAATTGAAAATCAAATTTTTATTAATATTAATTATAATTCCATAAAAAATTTAGAAATCCCTAGCTGAAAGAGATATAGTATATAATTACAATCTTTCCACTAGTTTATGGCAAGCATGGGCTTGGTGGAATTTGTTAGATATAGCTTGGTGACCCCAAAAAACATAAATTTTAACATGGTTCAATCCTTTGGCCTACTTATACGACACAGATAAAATTATAAACCTTTAAACAAATAATTTGTAGATTTTGTTTGGATAAAGCTACAAATAGGCTCTTTCAAGGCTTTTATTTATAGTTGAGCACTCTTTTGGCCTAACATAACTACATAATATGGGATTTTGACTCAATATTCAATAAAGTTAACTTGCATTTAATATTTTATATTTTTTTTATAAATTTTCAAAATTTAAGGATATAACATCCCAAGGGTTTTTGTTCTTAGATTCTAGCTTGCTATGCTTCTCAAAGTTTCTAATTTTAAGTGGGTTTTAGATGCATTGGCTCTTCTATATCAAGATAAGGTGGTGAGTGTTAAGGATGGTTAAGAGGATTTCAGTGTTGTCTGGTTGGTTTAGATTATGTTACAAATAAACTAGCTAGCTATGCTTATCAATGTTTCTTTAATTTTTGGTAGGGTTTGAATATTTTGGCTTTTTCATGTATGATAAAGTGGCAAGTGTTAAAGTTTTGCTTACTTGTAACGAAACTATTTTCCTGTATTTTGCTTTGCTTACTTGTTGCTATCTTTAATCCTTTTGGAATTTTAATACAATTTTTTGGTTTATCAAAAAAAAATTGTAACTCTTCCACTCAATAGCTATTAAAATAGCTATAACATAACACTATTAAAATTGAATTTTTACAACATTTTCGGATAGAAGCCTCGATTATGCCCAAATTAGTTTGCCATTCAAGTTTTTTTTTTTTTTGTTTTTTTTAAATAAAACACAAAAACAACTAAAAAATCACAAAACAACAATAAAGTATTATCAAAATCTTAAATTCAAACTAAATTGAAAATTCAGAATAATAGATAAGATAATACCAATCTGTACTTAATCAATCCAATATTCAAAAACTAAAATCTTAAGACTTTTTAGAAGAAGATACATAGTAAATTTTAATACTGGGTAGTCTTTTTTTATGCAAACTTTGGGTATGGGAAAGGAGTTATATGTTGAATATTGGCTCAAATCTAGAAGTAAAAAATGATTTTGGTAACCTTATGAATGCATTAAGTATGGTAGTCTTCATTTATACATGTGAATGCATTAAGTTTGGTAGCCTCCATCCACTAATGTGTTCTATTGAAATTTTGGTGAATTAATTTCTTGTATTCATATCATAGGAACTGCCTAAAGGAAGGCATGTCTTTATGAGATTGAAAGAATGAAGAATGAGAGAAAACATGTAAGTTGAGAGTATTAAGATAGTAGACAAATTTGCAAGGTTTGAGCATTTGTAAAGTTTCTCCATAAAAAATATATATTCCTCCTTCTATGGATGTAGGCATATTTGTCAAATTATGTAAATTTCTATATTTTTTTATTTTTATCTATCTTGTTTTACAATCTTGGGTAATTTCACACAACAAATTAGTATTAGAGCTTAAGTTGTGTAAAACAAGAGTTTTTTCTCTCCTTTTTCATCTTTTCTCGAGTCATTTTTTAAGTTGGGGCAAGTCAACAAGCCAAAGCATTTTTTGGTTGCTAAGCTGAGCTATCTGTAAAAGAATACTCTTAAAATATTAATAGAAAAATCATCACTCTAGGTAAAGCATGTTATGGTTGAAGCAAAGTAAGCCAAACTGTCCACCACAAGTAGTTCAGTTCGAAGAACCATGTTTTCAAATGCAAAATTTAAGGTAGAGAAATTTGATAGTATCAATAACTTTGGCATGTGGCAATATGAAGTTCTGGACCTATTATTTCGAGAATGATCAAATATTGCCTTGGAGAGTAAACCCAAGGATATGTCTAATCAAGGCTAGAACTTTGTAAATCGTCAAGCCTGCCAAGGACTAGAAGTACTTTATCATGAAAGAGACCAATGCAGCTAGTCTTTGGAAATAAGTGAAGGACAAATACATGACAAAAAGCTTAAAGAACCGACTCTACTTAAAGAAGAAGATTTTTTGTTTTTGGTACAAGATACTTCTATGATTGAATATCTAGATAATTTTGATAAAATCCTTACCAATTACAAAATTTAGATGCTGAAATCATAGACAAAGATAAACCCTTACTATTGCTAAATTCCTTGCTTGAAAACTATGATCATTTAACTACTACTCTACTATGTAGAAAAAATGAGTTTAAATTCATAGATGTATCAAACGCTTTAGTGAATAATGAGTATTGGGAAAAATATTAGTATGATCACAGGGATACAAAACCAGAAGCTTTGACTATATCTAGAGGCAGGAAAAGTAACAAAAAGTCTGAAGGACTTAATAGGTGAGGTAGATCCTATTCCAAGTCAAAAGAAGAATTATCAAATAGACAGCTTGCAAAGGGCAAATGTGTCTATTATCATTAAAAGGGCACTAGAAAAAAGATTGTTAAAACAAGGAAAAATCAACTATCAACATTGCACAAAAGAATGAAGGAGAAGAAGACTCACTTTTCTGGCTTCATCATCAGTCAACGCTTTTGAGAGATGAATTTTTTATTCTGGATGTTACTACCATATGTGTCCAAATCAACAGTAGTTCTCAAGCTTTAAAAGCTTCGTGGTGGAACTATTCTTACAGGCAATGATAATAACTTTCACATAAAAGGTATTAGAATAGTTCATTTAAAAAAACATGATGTTACAAATGTATTACAAATGTAAGATTTACTTTGGATCTGAAAAAGAATTGCATATCATTGGGGCTCTTGGACACAAATGGTTAACATAGTGACCATGAAACATGGAGTTCTGAAGGTTATATGAGGAGCTTTACTAGCAATGAAGGGTATTCTAAAAGGAAATCTATATTTCTTATATGCTCAAATAGTTATAGGAAGAGCAACAGTCTGCAGCAGCACTGAAGATGATGAATCTAATACTTCTTGACTTTGGCACATGTGCTTAGGGCATGTCAGAGAGAAAGCCTTAAAAAAAACTTGGAGAAACAAGGCATACTAAAAGGTGACAAAACTGGAAAACTTGATTTCTATAAGCATTATGTCTTAGGCAAGCAAACAAGAGTCAAGTTTGGAACTGCTATTCATCATATGAAGGCAACATTGGACTATGTCCACATTGATGTTTGAGGGCCTTTAAAAAATTAGGAGTAAACATTACTTCATTACTTTATTGATGATTACTCCAAATATGTCTAGGTGTATACTATGAAGCATAAGGATTGAGTTCTAGATATCTTCTTGAAATGGAAGAGGATGATTAAAACCTAGATTAGAAGAAAGCTCAAGAGACTAAGATCAGATGAAGGTAAAGAATACATATCAGATCCGTTCTAGAAAGTTTGTCAAAATAAAGGAATAATCAGAAACTTTACAGTTCGAGGCATACCACAGCCTAATGGTGCAGAAAAATGGATGAATAGAGCTTTGGTTGATAAAGTTTAATCCATGTTATCTTAGTTAGGCTTGAGCAAGGCATTTTGGGCAAAGGCTTTGATGTATGCCTTTCATATTATTAACAGACTACCCTTTACAACACTTGATGGGAAAACTCCTACAGAGGTATGGTCCAATCATCCTGTTTCTGATTACAATCAATTTCATATTTTTGGGTACCCAGTATATTTTCATGTCACAAAATCAAAACTAGATCCTAGAGCCAAGAAAGCTACCTTTATAGGCTTTAATGAAGGAGTTAAGGCATTTTGACTGTGGAACCCTAAGTTAAAGAAAATTGTTTTAAGTCGAGATGTTACCTTTGATAAATATGTATTGCTAAAACTAAAATCTCTAGAGAAAGAGAATGAAAACTTAAATTTTCTAAAGCAGGTGGAGTTCGAAATGCCAGAGGATACCATTCAGAGTACTGATCATCTTGAACATAACTCTGTTGATCATATTGAAATCTCAGTTGAGGTGAAGGTTTCATCACTAAAATT
This sequence comes from Adansonia rubrostipa, assembly GCA_038381775.1. NCBI lineage: Eukaryota > Viridiplantae > Streptophyta > Magnoliopsida > Malvales > Malvaceae > Adansonia > Adansonia rubrostipa. The sequence goes on from JBBYHM010339513.1 coordinate 5,594, forward strand.
CAATTAGTAATTGGAATCTATTGCTGTTAATATACTAAAAAGAAATATCCAAAAACCTGTTCGATGCACAGACATGATGGCATACACTTTTCTTGTAGTTAATGATGATGTCCCAAACAGTTATAAAGAAGTTGTACACAGTCATAAACATGGCAAATGGAAGATGATGGATGAAGAAATGACATTGCTTCATCAGAATCATACTTTAAAGTTGGTTCCATTTCCAAAGCATAAGAAAGCTATTGGATGCAAATGCATTTACGCTAAAAAGAAAGGTGCTCTAGGTAAAGAAAATATCATATACAAAGCCAAACTAGTAGCAAAAGGTTACGTTTAGAAAGAAGGAATAAATTACAGTGAGATATTTTCATATGTTGTCAAGCATACGTTTATTCCAATATTATTGGCTTTGGTATTACAGTTTGACCTGTAATTAGTTTAACTTCATGTAAAAACTACATTCCTCCATAGTTGCTTAGATGAAGGACATATTCTGTTACAAAAGATCAGGACTGCAGATAATCTTAAAGGTATGTTGTCCAAGGTGATTACCAGGACCAAGTTCTAATGCTGTTTGGACTTGATCAATATCTCTCAAGTGTAAAATACCTAAGGGCTTAATAGAGGCAGCAGTGATCAATAAATTTTCACCAAGGTGGAGATTCTTGAATAATGACTCAAATCTATAAGTAAAAAATGGTTTTGGTAACCTTATGAATGCATTATGTTTGGTAGCCTCGATTGACACATATGCATGAAGGCATTAGGTTTGGTAGCCTCCATTGATACATGAGTATGAATGCGTTAAGTTTGGTAGCCTCTGTTCATAATGTGTATGAATGCATTAAGTTTGTTAGCCTTTATCCATTAATGTTTTTTGTTGAAAATTTGGTGAATTAATTTCTTGTATTTATACCATGGGAAATGCATATATAAGGGCATTTATTCTTGAGATTGAGAGTATGAAGAAGGAAAGAAAACATGTAAGTTGAGAGCATTGAGATAGTAGAGAAATTTGTAAGGTTTGAGCATTTGTAATGTTTCTCCATAAATATATATATATATATATTTCTTCTCTCATTGAAGTAGGTAAATTTGTCGAACCACGTAAATTTTTGTGTTCTATTATTTTTTGTCTGTCTTGTTTTACAATCTTGGGTAATTTTGCATAACATTATAGATGCTTGAATTCAAATCTCAATATGGCTAAATATCATTTTTTAAGAAGAATTGTATGCGCCAATAGAGTTAAACGTTCAATACTCATAATTTATCGAGAATGTTATAGTGATCAACAACTTGAAGCATATACATGTAAAAAAAAATCCCTCAAATTAAGAATATAAGTAGAGCGATTATTTACGCGAATTCAAGCAAACAAACAAACCAGCAATAACTGAATCAAATTACAAAATAGGGGATTCATCCATAAGCTATTTAGGTTTGGGTTTATCAAAGATGCGACAACAATAAGTAGAAACCAGCATTTCAATCAAAAGAGGGAACTGCAACAATATAAAGAAAGCAATCGGAACGGTTGAAAGAATGATGACTGGAATTGAAACCCAAGCCAACCGAGCTTGGAGGGTGATGAAAATGGTGGAGCCGAAGGCTACCATCATGGTGACTATGGAAAAGAAAAGGGTGAAAAGACCAAGTATGGATTTTGCAGGCAAGGATTGAAGGAAGTCTCTCTCGGCATAGTGGGACGTCAAAACTCCCAGGAAAACCAACACAGAAGTGGAGGAAGAGAAAAGAGAGAGGGAATTGGCGATGATGAAAACCAAAAATGCATTGGATCTTAGGAAGATTGGGGAGCCTGTTTTTTCATCGTTACCCCCTGGAACTGTGAAAGCTGAAGTGAACATGACCGCAGCGATGAGAGTAGCCACGACCATGCACGATGCTGCATTGTTCTTCATCCATTTCTCCCCCTCTTTCATCAGCTCCTTGTGCTCGTGAGAGAACAATGATGCTGGAGTTCTATTGTTTTCGTTCAATTCTTCCTCAAATTTTGGGGGTAGAATCTGCCTCAACTCCTAATCAACATTAATCAGGAAACTTTTTTTTAACAATTATGAATTCAATTTTTAATGCGAATGTATATACAGAATGAAACAAGACTATCGTCTATCCTACTCATCAACTGTGAGATTCTAAACTTTACAATGCATATCAAATAGGTGTCCAAGTATTTTTGAATAAAAAAATTATTAAACTCACATGACACAAGGTAATGCATGCATTCGACGTATATTTGTAGAGTTTAAAAATATCACCGCTGATATATAAGATAATAATCAAATAATACAAGTTTTAGAAAAGCAAAAAAAGAAGTCTAATTTATAGAATATGTCACCTCAAACCATTGTAGCTCCCGTTGCATTTGCAAAGCGGCTCCAGAGAAACGATCAAGTTGAGAAGGAGGGGACAACTTGGCAGCTAAGTGTAAAAAATTGTTACCAAAAATATCGTGTCGAAGTAATGTTATACGCTGCTTTGAACCCAATCTGAAAACATGGTTAAAGATCTTTTCTTGGCGTAGAACGATTGCATTTGCAAAAAGAGTTCGACCCTTTTTATCTTTCCTCCATATGATTTCTGGATAGAGTTTTATTATTTCATCAATAAATTCAATCATGCCATGCTTGATAGCATCATAGATTGCTTTATCCAATCCAATTTTATCCAGTTGCTCGTTATTTAGCCTTGGTATTTCGTTAACTATGTGTTGGAGAAGTTCCACAGCTTGATCATGCTTCAACCTTGCATCATGAATATGCTTAATATCGGGGACTGCAAATTGAAAGAAATTATAATGCAAGCATACATTAGTAAAGAGGTGTTCAACGACCAAGCCAAATCGAGCTCTAATTTTTTTTATCTAAGCTCGAATTTGATAATCTAGTTCAAACTTAAATTTGACAAACTGTTTAACCTTTAAATAAATCTATACGAGCACAAGGAGCAAAAGCAACAACAAAGTGAAAAATTTTTCATCAAGGAGATGTTGCATACCAAACCATTTTATGAGCTTCCAAACAAATTTGATTAGCAATCTACACGCTGCAAGAAAAGTCAAGTTTAGCTCTAAACTTACCATAATAAATACAATAATCATTTTATACACTAGTTATAAAAGGTAAAAACTCTACAAGTGATTTTAGTGAAGTGACATATATATCATAGAGTATATTTAAAAAAACAAAAAATAAATATATAGGACAAGTGTTATCTATGAGCTTCATTTGTGGATTTTTTTTATTCCACCACTGGTGAATGAGATGATTATCGTAATAAATAATAATGTTTGATTAAACAAAATATTGCTTTCAAATAGGGAAAAGATTAAAAAAATAAAAAATTAATTGTATAATATTTCAACACACCATCACTTGGAACCCCACGGTGCCTTGTATTGCTCTCTATATCTCCCTTTGTCTCACCATTGCTTCCTTTCTCACCTTCTAATTCTATTGTTGATATCGTTGTACCTGGAAAAACCGTTTCATCAGCTCATCACATTTTGTTTCAACAATTATAATATATATGGTAATAATTAAAAGGTAATGTGATAGGATTGGATAATAATATGAACATATATAGAATACGAAGAGCAAGAAAAAAAATAATAGATAAGAAACAATGAGATAGAAATCAAGATATAAGAATTTACATGATTTGATCTATTATGTTTAGTTCACGAAACTACAGAGATTTTCACTATTTTCAACGAGAGAATGATTCATACATCAATTGTTGCAAATATTTTGTAACAAAAATTATAAACGATAAATTATCCCATAAAATAGTACCAAAAAATTAAAAAAAAAAAAAAACCTTTCAAAACTCGACATAAGTAAGCGGCCCAACTATATGTTAATGTATTAGATGCAAGTCGTAGCCGAAGTTGAAAATAAGAAAATGGAAAGGAAAGAGGAAGTATATGTGTATAGACTTACATGAGTTGTAGATCCAAAGTTTCCAAAACACGAAAGTCTTGCCACTCATGAATGCTGATGGTTTATGGGCCAACAACTTAATGGCAAAATTTCTGTTTACATCTTCTGTAATCCCAAGTTGCGGATATGTCTTCACCAATTTTAAGGCTAGATCTATAACCACACCCACCCACCCACACACACACACACAAAAATAAATAAATAAAAACCAGAAATAATCTCTCACTTTGTGATAAAATTTGAAAAGCAACAAAATAGTAAAGCCTAAGCTTTGTACAACACTTCCAAATTTATATTTTTAAGGCTAAACACAAAAAATAAGCATTTGGATTTTATTTAAGAAATGAAATTACAATTATAAATGATTTTATTATATATATTTATATTTTTTGCTTTGGTATTTATTATATTATAAGAACATTAAGGTTACTAAATATTTGATATTTCTTTAAAACTTTATTAGCTGGGCTGATGTAATTTTTGTAAAATTTTAATTCACTAATTTCGTTATCAATGCAATACTAAAAATGAACAAAAAGCAGGATTTTCCTGATGTATCCAAATAATAATAATAATCATAATCATTAACTCAACAAAAATCCCATCAGCAATGAGCGAATTGAGAAGTGTAGCACCATTTCGATCTTCATGTTCTGGTTTTAGGATTTCCTTTGGGGTTATATCGTAAAGATAGCGAACCATATCCCTTGCACTGAACAACGAAGCCACAACCACCGGGATCGCCCCGTATATATTCTTCAAGTTCAGCAACTTGGGATTTTTCTTCACCATAGCCTTTACCATCGCGTCGGAGTTGTTGATCGCAGCGATGGAAAAGGCCGTCTCCCCCATGTGGTTTGTGATTGCCAAGTCTTCTTTTTCCATCACCTCCACCAATGCCTCCACTATCTCGTTTTTTCCGGCCAGAACAGCGACGTGAAGGGCGGTGTCCTCTTTCAGTGTAATTTTTTCTCTTACGGTATTAGGTTTGCTTTCGAGGAACACTTTTACAGCCTCCAAATTACCCTCTTCAATTGCCTTATACACGCGATCATACTTGAAGAAATTTGAATTTGAGTCCCCTGCAATAATATTTATTTAATTTGTCTGCTTTCTATTCGAAAGAAATTCATGTAATTAATATATAAAACGTTAAGAAATTAGTCAAATTACCACCATTGAGCAACAAGCCGCTAACTTGTGGCAGTGGTGCACGATGCTTCTCCGCCAAGAGAACCCACACGCATTTGGCTGATACCTTTCCCCCAAATTTGGCAATTTTATTAGCCCCGCATGAGATTTGAATTGCATGTAATGCCTTTGCATTGTTTTTAGCCCACAGTTCGTATTTGCTTTTATCACTTTTTTCTGGTTCTTCTTCATCTCCAGACACTATGCCCCAAAGCCCTTGGGATATCAAATAGTTTTTCAGACATTCCTTCCAACTCTCATAGTTTTCTTCGCTCAGTTTATCACTGACAATGCCTGTAAAAGCCATGTTTGCTTCTGCATGACAAAATATTAAAATATATCATATATATAATGTCGATAAGCAAGTTGGCCTTCAACCAACTAGTTTTTCCATTTTCTTTTTTCCAAGACAATTTTTGGGATAAAATGCAGCACAAATTCTCAAAAATATCAGCTTTGATCATCTTATAATTAATGAGGAATTGAGCATTGATGATCAGAATAATTAAATTTTATGCATTTTCATTCAGAGTTTGATATCGACTATGGACAAACTAAGAAAATGGCAATCGCTTCATATCAAAATATTCTAAATCTGCCAATGGATTTTTAATTTCAATAATCAGTCATCAAAGTTAAAATCCTGATAACCTTAAATATAAAAAAAAAAAGAAATTCTCAAAATCCAATGTAAGAAAACAATAATTTATAAGGTAAAAACCAGATAATTAATTTGAAATTACGTAATAAAGATTTATTATAATACTCACATGAATTTTCCTCCAAATTAAATTTGTTGCATTGAAGGTTGCTTTGTTTGATTCGGCAAGTGGAATGCATAATTGTGTCCTATATATATACACCACAACTGATTTAGTTAAAGGGGGTACCTTTTCCTTTTTATTGTTTTATATCTATTTTTCCCTTCTCTTGCTTTTTCTTTTTCTTTGTTCTACTTGCCTCTGATATTCTTTTAAACTAATATATATTTATATGAAAAATTATCTCTTCACAAGCAATGTTAGCAAAATAACATATACTTGTTAGGATATAATAAAAAAATAATTAAAAACACAAAGGGAATAAGTGACAATTTTTTAATTTGGTTGTGAAGTTAAAATGTTTTCACTACCATTATATTAAAGACAAACTCTGTTTATATTGCTATATATAAAAATGCTGGAAATAAAATAAAGCTAGAATGGAATGAAAAAACTACAGCTGTTGTTTGGTTCAATGGACTAGAATACTATAGGATTTGAATCTTTCACAAAAGGGATTTGAATCTCTAAAACAAATTTTTTTATTTTGCCCGCGGTCAAAATAGCAAATCAATGGGTGGGGCACTAAATAACTATTTTTAGATTTCATAAGATAAGGTCGTAATTGACTATTTCGCAAATTAAATAATTGCATTACTGTAACGCACTGAATCAACTCATAAGAAAATTTCCCATTCCATTAAACCAAATAGAGTGTTAGTTTAAACATGATATTTATCACCTCTATAACCAACATATTGGATAAGCATTTTCTACATTCTAATTAAATCTAGATTATATTTAATATTGTAATTATCTTAACAAATATCCCTTCTATTCAAATTTTAAACTGTATTCACATAATTGAATTTTTTTTTTTTAACAAAGAAGTCAGGGCACGAGATTATGAAATAGGGTTGAAAATCTTAAAAATTAGACCTCATAACCTAAGGATATACTACCTCTTTAAAAATAGTTGTATAATCAAATGGAACTACAACCTAATTTCAACTTAATTTTAAGTTTTAGTTTTGGTTTCTCTTTTTATTGCCTCAGGTGATCATTAGCCTGCATCAGGTTATCATTTAGCATTTTTACATTGGAGTCATATACACTCTACTTTGTTCTTTTAAGTGGCATCCAACTTTGAGTTCATTTCAAGCAATGCTTTGCTTCCCTACTAATATTAAACTTATACTTCTTTAATCAAACATTGTCAGACCAAGAAAGTTATAGAAGGAAAACAAAAAGGTAAAAAGGAATTAATCGAATTGCTTGTTAAAGAACCCCTAGAATATTTGCTCATTTTCTTTTGAAATACCTGTAATAAGCTTTTGTTAGAAACAAATATCATCTTCAAACAAACTTTACTTTCTTAAAGATTATATTTGGTCCACAGAACGAGGAAAATTATTGTTAAAAATAAGAAAATTTTTGATAAATAAAAATGACTCAAAATTCTTTACTAAATTGTTCTTGGAACCCTAATTCTTTTATTTAAGCTTTTGAAAAAAAAGAAAATTCTCTAACATTTTCTTTTCTTATGAATTAACTCTTTTTCCCTTACGTTTCCTTAGCTAAAAATAAAAAAAAAAGTTCAAAGTTTAATATTTCAAGAAAATTCTCAATATGAAGCAATGAGATATTTGCATTAGCTTATTAATACGGTTAATTTAACAGAACAAAACAAGCATGCTTTGAACCTAAATAGAATATATGAAGGAAAGGAAATTAAAAAGGAGAGCACATGACGCGATAAGTCCTCAAACATCCCGTTGCTTTAGCAGTCATAATAACGCTGCAGCTATCGACGACAAATAAAATTTAATAATTTATGTATTTATATTATATTTATATATTTTATTATATTATAATCGTATTTAAAATATTTTATATTCATATAAATTTTTATATATTAAAATTTTATATTATATAAAACTTAAGACATTCATATGTTTATGTTATATTTTAATTTTTTTTATGTTATATTTTTATAATCATGACTAAATTACGAGGTTTTAGATGAACCTGATCCACGTACACCAGGATCAACTTCTTCGGCTTGTCAAATATTCCAGGTCTATAGGTGGAACCACAAAGTACTCCAAAGAAGGAATACCCACGAAAAAAAAATCTGGTCAGAAATGTTGGGTTCAATGGGAATCGGCAGCATGGAACTCAAGTCTTTAAGTCACCAAAATCTGGAAAAATAATCTTTCTCAAGTCCATCACTTATAAAACAAGTTGGTGGTCCGGTTCTCATTTTTCACGTTGGAGGTTTCTTTGATTTTCTACAAAATCCTAGCACAACTAAACACTTTCTCTGACACACATATATATATATATATATATATATTATGGGAATTGGGAGGGGGACCATAAGTATCTGATGTTTGAGTACATGGTTAAGTAATAGTAATAGATTTGTACAAATAATGAATGTAGGGCTTAACCAAATTCATTTATGCAGCGACTTACGTGGCAGAATACAACAAATCTTAAATTCAAATCCAACATCTGTAACTCTCTTTCTTAACACTCTCAAGTTGCAAACTCCTTTGTAAAAAGTTATAAAATAATTGTGCAAATTATACCTTCGTATCACCAACCAGAGGAACCAGGGAGTAGAATTCCTGCACAACATTAAAACTGAGAACAAATTAAGAGTAAAATACAGCCAGATATTCACACTTGGAACTTTTAGACAATGTAATTAACAGTGAAATCACCTGGAGTTTGATTAGCAACTTGGGCATCAATGAGCTCCAATTTGTCATCTTTAAACCTCAGATCTCTTGCAATGATAATTGTATTTGATGATATAAGCAAAGAAATAACAAGAAAAATATATATATATATATTTTCTCCCTTCTGTCCTTCACAATGGCTTCTTCTACTTGATTAATTGAGATTGCTACAAATTTCAAACGACGGACCATTCCACATATTTATGCACAAAAATCAGTAATGATAAGTAATCAGTAAAAAGAGTGCATTGGATTTCATGCTTCAGTTTATCATCTTTGGTTTTTCAAATGCGAGCTCCAGGAAACTTCCTCTGGAAAAGCGCTCATTATGCTTGAACAATGAACTATACCCTCAAATACTTTCTTTTTCCCTAAAAAGCAAAACCAAAGTAGAAGAAGCCACTACACTGATAGGCAACTGCACCGAGCATCTTGTTTATGTCCTTGCAATCGTTGAATTCCATGTTCCTCCAATCAATGTACCAACTCTCTCTCCCTTTATTGCGTTTGAGATGTCACCTGATTTGGTTAAATTGAAGACAACAACTGCATTGAAGGAAAGCAAGATATTAATGACTATTCCCTTCAGTTGCTACTTTTGGGCCAACTTACGAATTCCAATAAAGCCACTTATAAGTCATGCTAATTATGATCCAGATTGCAAAAGATTAATTAAACATACCCGGAATGTTATTTTCTTGGCACAGAGTAATGGCGGTCATGTCCATCACTGAGAGATCTTTCGAAGTCACCTCATGACAAGTTAGTGTATCATGAAGCCGGGCATTTGGTTACGCCTGGGATCATCATCATAAGCCCCATCAACATTTGTGGCTTTCAACACGACCTCTGTATTGACTGGGCCAACAAATAGAATATCTAATTTTATTCCAAACAATAGCATTATTTAGCATTAAGAGAACATCTATTACCAAAACAAAATTTTGTAAAGATCCCATTTTAAATCAGTTAAGATTTATTTCAACAAAATTTACGTAATGAGGGCAATTTTGTGCAAGATTCAGAGTATCTTCAGAATCTCAGAAATTTGCCAAGTGACATGGTGCATATAGTATGCTTGAAAGTGACAATGGCCCAGATAAATTTGCTCCCATGTCCCAAAACTATATTTCCTAATATGTCAGTATGCATTCTGACGGGAGAAAATATGACCTACTTTCTGCACAACGAAGGGCTGCAGCAGTATCCATGGTGTAGAACGGATTACCGGTTCCAACTGCAAAAATGACGACCCTTCCTTTCTCCAAATGCCTCACAGCCCTTCTACGTATTTATGGCCCTGCAACCTCTGACATACGAAATGCAGCCTGGACATGCGTTGGGATGTCAATACTCTCCATTGTTGCTTGAAGAAATATAGCATTCATTACAGTTGCTAACATTCTAGAAAAAATGTATCAGCAATGCACGTGAGAGAGAGAGAAAGAGGGAGAAGGTCTCTGAAGTTAAGATTCCCGTAAAGTAGCCAAGGTGTAATTACTTTTTGCAACCATTATAACTCGTCTTCCAAAGAAATACAATTTCTGTGCAAAATCAGAAAGAGTTCTGAAACATATAAAATTGCTTCAAATCAAATAAAATATTTACCCCATGTAATCAGCAGATGAACGGTCAAGCCTACTACATCCTGCCCAAGAGGATCCACGAAAAATATTTCCCCCACCGACCACAATTGCAACCTGCAACAAGCACCTAAAATTAAATCAAACAGAGGAGTTTCTAATCCTTTTCAGTTAGCAAGCTCATCCTGACTACCAACCACTCTCGCTCAGCAGCCTCCTACGAAAATTTCATATGAAAGCATTTGTGATGTAAGTTGCAACTTAATGTCATTAATAGATCACTCAACTGAATTCACAAGAAAGACTGGTGCCATTTTCATTGGTAGTATGGATTGTTTATCGTATATAAATTTTTTTCTTAATCCCACCTAAATAAAGCAGATATCTTCCTTCGCAAAGTCCAAGTGAAATTCATGGTCCTCCACCAAAATATAATAGTCCGAGGGACAATTAACCCACAATTCAGCATGATATTGCAACAATACAACCAGTAAAACTGAGAAAAGGAAAAATTAAGCAACAACAACCAAATTTAAAGAAAATTAAAGGAGAAAAAAAAAAGCCACGGAAGATATAGATGAAAGAATTGGCTTTAGACTAGCCTCAATTCCCAGGCGAGTTACTAAGCAACCTCCCTTGCAATAGCCATTGTAATCTGTATTCAAGCAGGCTTCATACTTCAATTATTATGAAGAAAAGAAAATTATCACACAAAGTAAAACAATTATTCACATTACAGCCTTTGGGTCAATATTTTGAGAGTGATCTCCCACTAGTGCTTCTCCACTCACTTTAAGCAAAACCCTTCACCACTTATAAGATGGTCTTTCATTCATTTGCATTCCAAATGGAGCCATAAATGGTATCTGATTATGCCTGTTAAAATAACCATGTACTTTCAAAGATGTCAAAAAAAATAAAGGGTGGGGAAGGGTTGCGGAGGAGTTCAATTAATTGTTCAACAAACTTGAGCAGGTGGTTAAAGAAACAGGAAGAATACTGTATATCCTCTATAAACTACAGCCACATGTATGGATCAAGAATTTCACTTCAGTAAGCTTGAAAATAGCAATGAGAATTTGAACTCTAAAGCATGAAAGACTATCATAGCATCCTCAATATACTAAAAATAAAATATAACAAGAAACTAATAATTTTGATTCGTTAACCAAAGAATCACCTGAGGAAATCGATGTCTCAAGTATTAAATATGAAGGAGGTTCCTAAAAACATACCTCATGCACATGAAAGCACTCAGCTGTAGAGCTCAAGAGAGAGAACTATTCATTAAGTTAAATTCCACATCTCTTACATTCCTTTTCACTACTGACATAAGCACAAAGAGATGTACAACAGAATAATGCATTGAACGTGTTTAAAATACAACAGGGGTTGTTTCGGAACTCGAATTATATTTTTATAGCATCTGAGAGAATAATTGATTGTTAGGATTTGGGAAAAAAGAAAAGGACAATGGACTCATCTTGTACAGAACTAAATCCACCATAATGTTAGTTTAACTTGCAACTATATTCCTATGTCTTACATGAATCATAGTAACTTTAAATTTTTATAGAAACTCTGCCACTGAAAAAGGATCCGAAAAAAACAGACAGATATTGTCTGAAAAGTAAATCGACTTCCAAAAAAAAGATTTGGTGTTTGATTTGATTTTGATTTTTTATTTTTACATTTATTTGATATTTTTTTGGATAGCTTGTTTCGGTATTTTTGTTGAGAAAGTGACTTATAAAATATCTAAATGAGAGGCAGACGATGGCAAATGGGACAGGTTTAGGTCGGATTCAAATTTATGTGAAGTGGTCTATTAAGAATTGTTGTACATATAGATGGTCAGGTCAGCAGAGGCATGTCCTGATCAAGATGGCCTGGCTGGCTGTGGCAAAAATGCGTTGATCGACGCAAGGCAAGCATGACATTCATAATAGAATCGCAATTCCAGCTTTGATGTTAAATACACCTCTCAGTTTTATTCTATATATATTTTTTTGGGCAGTGGCCTGTATATGCAGGCATAGTGTGATCAATATATACATAGGCAGCAGCTTAGGATGGTCAAAATTACAGATGTTGAAATTTGAACTTTAAATTTTTTTGAATGATACCATTTCAAGATGATTGAATTAGTTAGACTAAATGTCAAGTTCATAATTAATGTTAATCTATAAACAAACGTACGAGCACACAGCGCAAACACATAAAATGTATTTCCTTTCTGGAGAAGGTATTTTTATATAACTATTAGCAAAAGTTTTATATATTACACTCCTTTTGGGAATTACAAATAATTCAGCATGACTTGAAAGAAAAAAATATACCAGTTAATGAAAGCCAGGTTTTCATTCAACAAAAAACTTATTTCTTGCCTTTTTCATCAATCCTGAAAGACATGAGAACCGGGTAGATGTTGGCAATGGCTTTATGAATTTCAGGCTCCGTCTTTGCTCCAGTAATAACAAGCTTTCCAGACGGGAAAATCAGCATTGTAATTTTAGGTTGTCTCATCCGGTAAATCAACCTTGGGAATAACTCTGGCTCGTATGTTGAAAACTCGTAATGAGAATACCCAAGACGTACAAGACTTATAGGAACTCTAACATTACAAGAGGCAACCATGTTCTGCACATTGAAATCCTTGAACTCGACATTAAAACCAAGCTTCTGCACTATTCTAGCATACTTTCGGGCTGCCAATTTGGAAAGTTCCAGGGTTTTGGCATCAGTGCAAACAATCTTTCCTGATGAAAATATGAGTGCAGTGGTTTTTGGTTCCTTGATCCTCATTATCACAGCAGCAAATCTTCTGGGGTTATATTCAGCATTGAGAGCATGAAGGGCTATGGTCTTAAGATCCAGGGTGCAACCCAAATTCACGGTGGAAACTATATTCTGAACGGTAGGGGTAGGGCGTTCGGAAGGATCAAAAACTTGGTTACTTCTTGGTGACCCATTATTTGCCATCTTGAAATCAATGATTACTGTCTCTTTGAGGGTTATGAATACACGATTCTTGGGATTTCTTTTCTTCTAGGAATTTACAAAGAAGACTGATATACACGTAGTACTGCTTGAAAGTATAAGAACAGAAAAAGCATAAACCATCGAAGAGCTGCATCTACCAAACCAATGACTCCTTTTAAATTAGTTTGAATTCAAGATTTCTGGGTTTTTTCTTTCCTGTTTCAATAATTTGTTAAGAAGGGAAATTTGGATACAACAGGGAAAAGGGGTTTATATAAAGGAAAAGGGAGGTTTTAGAATTTTTATCGTAGAAGGAAAACTTTGTTTTTATAAATATAAAGTAAATTATAATTCCATGGTTACTTGTTGCGCAAGATTTATCCAAGCGGTACTATTCGGGTTATTTTGTGTATGTATATATATATATATATTTGAATAAGAGGCAGGCAGGCAACACTAATTCTTTTTTAATTTTTAAACTTCATAAATAAGACTCGCTTAGTGTTTTCTGGAGAAGAAAAAAAAATCAATTTTCAATGGTGGATGCACAGTGTTCTTCGTATAATTTGTTTACGTAATCGTTATATAGCTTCTTTTCCCCAAATTTCAATCTCATTGTAACTTATCTTTAATAAATTTAAAATACTATTTTTTATTCTGCAGTAAGATTTTATTTATAGGATAATGTTGATAAATTTTTTTAAAATTATATATTGATTACTTCGGATTGAGATCTTTTATTATTTTTTCATCCATTATTATCCAATACAGTCTTAATCATAATTAATAGATTTGATTTTGATTTGATTTTAATGATTTATAGGTAGGTACTATAGATGTGAATGGTGTTGATAAATGTATTGAAAAGAAATAGACAAAAAAAATACTTATAGATAGGAACTCAACCCGATTACTTCATATTACAAATTATAATTTATTAAATTCTAGAAAATTTTCTTAAAATTTTTATTTGGCTAATTAAAATTTAAATTTAAACGAATATTAATTCTCAACTTATAAATGATAAAGTAGTAATGAAGCAATTCAAATTCTAAATTTAAGCAACGCAAAATTAATATTGGATTTGTTTAAATTAAAATCTATTTTTTATTTGACATGCGAACGATGAATTTATATTTGTGAATCTAAATCTAAATTTTTTAACTTAAATCCATATTTCCAAATGAATTATTAAGGTAATTTAAATTTATGAACCTTCATTCATTACATTAAAGCAATGATCATCAAAATTATATTTTGGGTAGATATCATACGGGTCTTTCATTTTGCTTCCAATATACGCTTGTAAGTGCAAAAACATATTTCTACACGTACATTTGTATTAAATGTATCATATTTAAACATATCATTATATGTTTATTAAATAAATTGTCAATATGTTAGTTTAATTTCGACGTTCAAAATTATCAAATCCCTCATCCCAAAAATCAATGACCTTGGAAACACCTCTAGTTCATATGTAAACCAATGTTTTCTTTCTTTAAATCTTTTAGCTGTAAATCAAAATCCAAGCTTTTAAAAATGAGGCCAATTGCTTTTGACATCGATCAGGTTTTTTTTTTTTTTTTGTCAAACGCTAATCATGTTCCCAATGCAGAAAACAGTATCTCGAAAGGCCTGGTGCTGTAATGTTGATCTCCGTTACATGGACACGGCACTTTGAGGTGCCATACAACTGACACGAGATCTGTGTCTGAGTCGCCTCTGTCAACGTAGACTCAGCTTCATGACAAATCGTAAATGGCGCTAAGGCCTTCAAAAACACAGCATAAGAAAGAAGGGTAGATGGAGGGAGATGCTACACTAATCATTGTTGCACATTACTGCTAATAGAAGCTGGGCTTCTTAGGTTTTGCAACATGACGGCTTCGCAAAAAAATGACGGGTGGAAACTTTCGGTATTAGAGAGAGAACCATGCAAGGATTGCAGGTGAGAAGAAAACACGAAAGTTGGAAAGCTGTTTTTCCTTTTTAATTTTAAATTGGGCTTCAAACTTCAAGCCCACGATTTCATTAATCTTACCAAAGCAATTAATCTTAGTGTGGCCCAGAAAAAAAAAAGTCTGGTCCAAGAAAAACGAAAGAATTGAATCTTGAGCTTTTTATATCATGAGCCTTTGCTGGACTAATGATTATAAAACATCCAATTTCAGTTTTTGGAGATTTAAGGTAAAGACAAAAGTATTTAATTATTTTAAATTAATTTTTTTAAAAAATTATCTTAAGTATTTAAGGAGATTTTATTTACATAAGAAACAATATAAATATTTTCTTGATATTTTTAAGTATCCTTGCACCTGTATCTTATTTTTGGACTATTTTTAGCCAACTCTGCCAGTCCAAAACTATGAGCAAATGACGAGTTTGACTTTTAGATACATACCTGTATTGGATATGCGTATGACTCTTAGATAAATACCCATATTGGATACCCGTACTCGAGTCAATGTAACATAGATGTTGATGAAGCGTACAACCTTTTGTAGAAGAAAGCATATGACTGCAGATGACCTTTTAGAGTTGTATTCTGCATTATGAATACAAAGAGCAGTGGAGACCTTTGCAATGTTGAATCAAATAGCATGCAATCTAGGTTCATGATTGAGACAAGATTCGAAAGAGTGACGAGGGACTATCTTAGAAACAAAGGTAGTGCCACGCTTAATGGATCAAGGATTTAACTTGCTTACGTTCATCACTATTGCAGATAGAAGGAATGCTATCATGGTCAACTATGGTGAATATTGATAGTGAATATCAATAACGTAAAAGGTCAAAATCAAAAAATAGTAATTGCAACTGATAAGTTCATAAATCGCATATTTTATATGCTTTATATTCTTAGTTTTTATTATGTTTTCTGTCCTTATCTTAGTTACTTATGTTTATTTTTCAATTTCATATTTATTTTGGAGAATGAAGCAAAACATATTAATAAAGATGTTAATGAACTTAAAATATCATAATCACAAATATAGAAGAAGATATTGGAGTAAAAAAGATTAGATTCTATAGTAAAAGTTTGATTCTTGCAATCCAAGTAATAGCCAAATACTTGCCTTAAAAGCATAAGAATTGCTCAACTAAATCTACTTCGAAAGTGACATCTAAATTTCCTCCTTTGAATAGGATTCTCCAACCTAAGGTTTTCAACCACTATAAATAAAGACTTACCTTGTCATTTAAGGGAATCAAAATTAGAAGGAGACTGAGAGCACAATAAGAAAAGTTAGAAGACGAAAACAATGAGAAGAGTAGAAGAGAATAAGATAACAACTAGCCACCATATTTGAGTTTCTTCTTTCATTCTCTCTTTCTTTTCTTTTTTTTTTTTGTTGCTAGAATTTTTTTATGAATCTATCCTTGAACACATCAAACTTGTGTAACTAAATTCTTCTGTGGTATCTCAGAGCTTTAGACTTGCTTTGTAATTGATTTTCAGAATTATTCAACAATTATCAATTGAAATTGCTTACCTTTTTCCATAAAAACAAATTATGATTCTTATTTGGATTTGTTTAAATTCACAACTAAATAAACCTTGATAATTATCTATTGCTAGATTAGAAATCTTGTTTTGTAATTATCTTGTTTTCCTATTCATTAGTAGCAGTTTGTGATCAATGATTATGGTCAAGTTTTTGTTGGTAGCAATGTGGAACATAACCTAAGTTAAATAATTCGAGCTTATGTGCTTATTGCTTTGATCAACCTATCTTTCATATTTTAAAGTTTCTATTAGATTAACTCTGGAGTGTTTATTTAGGTTATTTAATAATTAGCGGTTAAATAGAGAGTTTGTTATATTTAATGACAAACTAAGGAAAAATTAGGGTAGCAAAACTTATTGCTATCCATAGTTGGCAGTTTGAAGAGATAATTAGAGATAATTCTAATATTGATTAATAGTTTTTGTTTAGAAGTGGTAAATGAGTCCTTAACAATACTTTACATCACTATTGTTGCTTTTTTAGATATAAAACTATGTTTTCTTAAACCTAGTTTTATTTTTACTTTTATGTTTTTCATTTTGTTTGCATCTCAATACAAGCAATCCTCCATCATATTTTAATTTATTTCTTTTTGTGAAGTATTTTTAATTTGTTTGGTCATATATTAAATTATAGTTTTGCATCAATAACTTATAAATTGAGAGCAATCTCTGTAGATATGATCCTTGCTTACTTCAATACATAATAACTATCATAAATTAATGCAAGTATTTAAGAGATACATTATCTAGTGTATTAGCAAATCACATTGTAGTTAATGTTAAAGAAAAGGACCATATCAACTGATTGGTCGGTTGAACTAGGAACTATTGACCTATTTGGTTTGATATATATCATAAGACAAGGATTCTCCAAACCGATAGAAAACATTGCACTAGTAAAAAAGGTGAAAACCTTGAAAACCTGTTTTAAACATTTTTCTTGTAAAAAAAAATCTTCTATGTGATGAGATTTGAATATTTAACTATTTGAATTTATATTAAAAATCATACCATTTAGACAAACTATTTTAAATCCATGCAGTGCACGGTTATGTGATTATATGTTACTAAATAGAACACCACCCTTGGTGTATTGTCTAAAAATTTGTTTAAAAATCAGTGAAAGGAAGAGTAAATAACATTTTTATAAAATTTTCATTCTTTTCTTTTAATTTTAATAATTTTATTAAAATTTTTAAGAAAAGTAGATCAATTTTTAAAATTATTGTTTAAATCATAATTTTTTAGAAAGATATAGAAAAATGATAAAAAAAGAAAAATAATGAAAAATATCCATATTTTTTCATATATATAAATATAAAATCAAGTAAAAAATTGCACTAATCATGCATTTAATATATTTTTAGTGAAATCATTATAAATTATAATTCTTTGAAAATCTTAATAAAATAAAAAAAATAACAAAAAAATTTTTTCTTGCCTTGTCAAATACGTATTTTAAATAGACCTGTGGGTCATATAAAGATCAACTCCTTTAAATGCATAATTTAAAAATAAAATAAAATATGAAACTTAAATATAAAAACTAAAACTAATAAATAAAATATTTTTTCGAGCAAGTTGAGTATCATTTCTAATTCGACTCGTGAATTGCTATGCAAATCAACCCCTAAATAAAAACAAAATTTAAATATAAAAAAGAAAAATAATTAATAATTTTTTCAAGCAAGTCGAGTGTAGATTCTAAATTGACTTTTCAATTACCTTACGGATCAACCTTTTAAACTTAAAAACTTAAAAATAATTTAGAATATAATTTTTTCCTTGAATAGGATAATATAAGTATTATATCAACCTATGAGTTTACATGGAAGCCACCCTTTCTAAAATACATAATTTAAAATGAATTAAAAAAATTAGACAAAAAATCTAAATTTATTAAAAGAAAAAACTAAAAGGGTTGCTACCCGCCACATGTTGGGCATAGAGCCCTTAGCGTGGCTTGCAACAACCCCTCCTTTAACGATGTAGTATAGATTTTTACGAAGGTTACCAATTAGTTTATGGTATAAATAAAAAAATAACCCTTGAATTTTAGTTTTTTTTTTTTTAATTTCAATATTTTATGAATTTTTGTTTTTAGTTTGGTACTTATAATATAATCCAGTTACAAATTTAGTAATTTAACCTTAATACCGTTAAAAAAGTAAATTTTTGACTTTTTTCAACCAATGAGATTATGTCATATCTCATTGACATGAGCAATATATATCACACATCAAAATCTAATTGGTTCACGTTATTATTAACTAACAACGTTAAGATGAAGTATCAAACTGGCTTAATAATACTTTAGGTACCAAATTAAGAATAAAAAGTAGCGAAGTGAAAAAAAAAAGAGAGTATAGTTCAAGGGTTATTTTTTATATTAAGCCTTAATTTATTGATAACATTTCACAAAATTTAAGAATTTTGTTTTGGAATGATCATCACTTAAAATATTAATTTTCATCAATTTTATTTTAAAATTAAATTAAATTTAAAATTTGATTTTTATACAACCTCTAAGCATTGATAAGGTTAGGCATTTTTATGAATTCAAAGTTCAGTTTTATTGAACATATAGTTATATTTAAGAGATATTATTTAATAAAATTAGAATTTAAATTTTAATACGTAGAATAGTTTATTCATCTAGACAGCTCTATATATATATATATATATATATTATGCATATATACAAGACACTTCTGTTGGACTTTATATAGCCCACATAATAATAAATGGACCAAGATAATTAAATCAAATTATTAAGGTAAAATTATAAAGTAAATCATATTCAATTTAACTACTCTAGTGATAAGAATTTAACTCTAATTCAGCAACTAATTAGAATACAGACTCCTTGATGGTAGGATACAGCTCTAATTAGTTTTCTAGTATAGGTCCTTAGTCTAGTCTATATAAATTGCCTGTGCACCATCATAAGGTAATTATCAAGAAAAAGATGTAGACTAGAAGGCTTATACGAGGTGTTTATCTTTATGTATTTGGAGCAAGATGATGTTCTTGATTAACAATGGCTAGAGGTACGTTTTATTTAAATTATTACATGTGGCATCAGAGCTAGGCTTTCTAGCCTTGTTCTT
>JBBYHM010339950.1:0-23084 GCA_038381775.1 Adansonia rubrostipa
GTGTGTGTGTGTGTGTGTGTGTGTGTATACACACACACACATATACCGGCATTGCCCCATTTCCATGCAATTCTCCATGAAAAATATCTTTACTTTTCTAAATCTATTGCTAAATCTTGAATGTCATAATATTCTTTGTTACTTTCGGTTCTTGAATGGGACCTTTTACTTTGAGTGTGTGGTTTAAGGGAACCATTCACGTCAATTATTTCATGGAAACCAAATATATATTGTCGGAGAATGTTGACCGATAATTTTTTTGAATAATACTAGAGGATCAATTAATTTGTTATCGTCAAATTATCATAAATTTGATCGTTGATTTAGAACAACGAAAAGTAAGGCACGGATTACGTTATTCTTCGGAGACTATGCATACCTTTTCAATGATAAGAACCGATGCAAATAGGTTATATTGCACTCATCCTCTAAGATACAAAAATTTAATCATCCAATATGTACCTTACTAACCGGTATAATTGAAAAGGTAAAAGCTCTACCAAAATAAATAAAAACGAACAAAACATTTACACTTTTTTAACTTAAAAATATTGCAATTAAAAATAAATTTTAAGTTAAGAAAACTTAGTAAATATTTTAAAAGTTTTTATTTTATCAAAAGAAGACAATTTGTTATTAAAATAATCTAATATATATATATATATAAATTTTTCTAATGGGTTCCGTAAAAGCATTTTTTTAATATAATATATAATAATATCTTCATTTAATCTATTAAAAAAATTCAACTTTTACATTTAAGACAATATTATTTCAAACTTTATTTTGATATAAATTCTTTTTCCCATTAGCTTACCATTATTATTCAAATGTTTGGAACGAGAAAGTGGAATTATTTATTCATATGTTTGGACGACCAAAGAATAGTCTCTTATTTTTATTTTTATTTTTCTTTTTATTATTTTCTTGGCAACAGTAACTAAAATCCGAATGGATAGTGAGGCAAGCTTGGGGTCAGGGGGGACACGATGTTTGCATTGGACCTAACTGCTTTGTGATTTCAATTCCAATGGCCTTTCTTTCACCGTTATTAAAAGCTAAATGGCCGATCTAGATATAATTTAGATGGTTTGTATAATTATTTTTAAAGTAAAATTAGTAAAAAGGTTAAGCAAGTTGAAAATCGATTCAGATCATAGCATTCGGTTTAGTTCGAGTCAAATTAAATATTATTCAGCTTAGCATGATTCTCGATTCTTAAATTAAGAAAAAAAAAACTACATTATTCGAACTAAATCAAATTATGTTTTTAATTAATTTTTATTTCTATGTATAAAAATAAATATTTTATTTCTAACTCAATGAAAAATTAAAATATTATTCAAAAATTTTAAAATTCGATGAACCAATTCGAACCGATATAATTTGATTCAGGTCGATCGATTTTAGACACTATTTAGTTCGGTTTCGATTGGGATTTTGAACAACCTCAATATGCATATTAATTATATATATATTTTCAAAATCAAACAGTTATCACCCTTACTTTAAAAGATGGTATCTAATAAGTTTGTAGTTCAAATCATAATATATGCAATTTCTTTTCATATATTTAGGTTGCAACTTTCTTTATAAAAAAAAATGTAAGTGTTCATTTTAAAATTTAATGTTTGTTATTAGTTTCATTTTTTTTGTTTTATCAAAGGAACACACTCATAGTTAAAAATTGGTAAAAATTCATTGGAAGCCTCTGTACTATAGTGAAGAAAGTAATTTAGTTATTATACTATTAAATTTAGTATTTTATTTTATGTACTTTTTAAATTATTGCAAATAAAGAAAAAATAGTTAACGATGTTAAAAAATTAATTAAATACTGATAAAATACCGACTTATTATATGATATGAAATTTTAAATTTTATTCAGAAGTAGGTTTGGAGGTTTAAGTTATTTTTCTATATAAAAATTAAAATTTCACATTACATTGACCATAGATTGCTTTCGGCTTTTTCATCCGCAAAAAAAGTGAGTTTCTTGTAAGTTATACAGTATTGTTAAATTTAATACTTTAATTTTTATATTTTTAAAATTTAGTAAATAAAAAATATTAATTATCTTAAAAAATTTTTTAAATATTGATAAAATATTTAAGTATCACGCGTGAAACGGACCGCGCACCAAAACATGCATTTCAGCATTTGTCTTTTTTACCAAATAAACAAAGCCAATGGTTAGAAAAGATAATTGAATGCACTACGATGATATCGGATCAGATATATAATATTTATATTTTTTTAATATTTAAATTTTTATAAATTTATTAAAATTAATATTCGTTTATTATTTATATTAAATTCATCTATTATTATTCGAAATTAAATTAAATAATATTATCCATCAGATATCTAAATTTACTAAAAATTTCACATTTTATAATAAATAAATAATGGATTTAGATTATCTACAAAGATAATATGGATTTAGATAATGGATTCACATATCCAATTCGTTTACTGTTAAAGTAATATAGATTCGGATATTGAATGTTTGAGGGCTCATTTCGCATCCTCGCATGTAGTAATTATGTTATTCAAATCTACAATATCAAAATTTGCAAAAAGCAAATAAAATAATTATGCATGAATATATCAAAATTCGCACTATCCATCGTACTACGATATTAAACATTTTTATTTCTTTTGCATTAAGATGCAATATTTTTTATTTTTTAATGAAAATTAGATTATAAAATAATTGAATCATAACGTCAAGGACTAATTTGAGATAGGAAAAAGTCCACCACTTTCACCTCCCATGCTTTGAGCCATATGACATAAACCTCTATGTTTTAGCTGTTATGACAGAGGCAGGCAACATTGTTAAATTGAACCTTAGCTGATAATTTTACGGAAACTACCTCATTCTTCTTCATCTTCTTTTTCTCTTCGTAATGAAACCCTAAACTTAAAAAAATTTAAAACTCTAATATTTTTAATAAATAACCAAAATTTAATTTAATTAAACATAAGATTAAAATAACCCATCATCATTGTTCATTGCTACTATTGTATTTTAATATTATTCATTTGCAGAAATGTCAATGTGAATGGACAATGGAGAAAAATAACCATGCTTTAAAATTTTAGAAGCTTTCTTCGAACTTCTTCTTATTTCTCTCTTCGTCTGTAGTTACCGTTTCTTTTTAGTCAAATTCAATCTCTTCATTGCCTTGATTTCATCGTTTTCTCCACGCCATTTTTATTTTTCTTCCTTTTTACCATGGATTTGTCAGGTCGCAAAATAGTGTTTTCCAAACGTTTCTTTTACTTGGTTTTTATCATTTTTCTCTGTTTGTACCGTTGTTTCTGATAAAATTCAATCTCTTTTGTTTTTTTTTTTTTTTTTCTCTTTATCTCCTTAGCTGGGTTCTATTTTGTTCATACTTTTTGAGGACGGGATTTGAAATTAGAAAGAAAAAGAAAAAGAAAAAGAAAATAATAAGTAAAAGAAATGATATAATAATAATAATAATAATAATAATAATGTTGTATTAAAATATAACATAATTAATCTGTGATAAACGGAATATAAATACAAAAAATATAAATATAATTTTCTGTCAATTCGTCAAAGCACGGGGTTGAAAATGGATATTTCCCACATTGCATTAAAAGACGGTTAATACCCTAGTTATAACATCTTCATGGTGTAAAATATTATTTGAAACTACACGTTGATTTTTGAATATATAATTTGTTATCTCTTGCTTAGTTTCTTCGACAATATATATAATTATTATATATATAATTATTCCTTTTTTTATTTGAAACTTGTTTTAAATACTATATTAAAATTAGATTTGTCCATAATTTAGACTCATTTTAAATCAATAAAAAAGTTTTTCAAGTCTTAACTTAATCCAATCTAGCTTGAGATATTATTAAATTAATAAAAATTAATTTTTTATTTTAATATTAAAATGAATTTAAATTTTTTAATATTTTAATATATTTTAAAAATTTTAGCTTAGGTTGGATCAAACTTTATGTTAGTTTCTAAAAAGCAAACAACGAATTTGACTTAACCAAATCCATGAAAACATATAATTATAAACATCCCGTGTTAATTAAAAATTCTCATAAAAATTAAAAAAAAAGAAATTTTGATAAAAATTGATTATTGATAAAGATAGTATAATGAATAAGTATATATATCAAAATAATAAATACCATATTGGTGATTTGGTACATATCTAAATAAGTGTATTTCAATGCATAGTTTCAAATATCAGCTTTTCAAATATATTTTTTCATATATATATATATATATATAGATATAGAGAGAGAGAGAGAGAACTTGTTTTCAAGTTTTCTAATAAAATATATGTTATATACACATGCAAATATACTTTCATTAAATATATCTATGTTTTTATATACAAATATGAATTTTCAAAATTATAATATTTAATTTTTAAATTTTTAAACATCAAATAAATATTAGAAAAATGGAATAAATTATTATTAATCAAGTTTAATAACTTAATTTAAAGAACATATTATATTTTTGAATGGAATTATAAAAAAATATCATGAGAGAAAATTACAACTTGATTAAAAAATCAAATAAGTGAAAATATTTATTGGTTTCGGCTACTAAATTTTTGGACGCTTTATTATTATTATTATTATTATTATTATTATTATTATTATTATTATTATTATTATTATTATTAGCAACAAGTGGCTTATAAATTTTTAAAAGATTGTTGGTAAATCTTGCAATTTTAGATACGATATGAGAAAAATAACTAAAACATGATTTGATGTGAAAGAAATATATAAACATGACATGAATACATGAATGTTTCAAATTAATAGAATATTAATTATTAAAGTCTCAAAACTGATATAAATATATAATATTTTAAATATAATTATGATATAAAAATAATATAAATGAAATATGAATACACGAATTATTAAATATAATTTTTGGCAAGCAAGTTATGCAAAAGACAATGATTTAAAAATTAGACTGGACCAACCGATCAAAGCAGTTGAACCAAAGTTGGTGGCATGTTTGTTCTAACTAGTTAATCAAAGTGGTAAAAAATCAATTTTATATATTTTTTTATTTATTTTTTAAAATTTTGTTTGTAAATGAGATTTGAATCTCTAACCTCTAAGCATTAAATTATAGACTATACTATTAAATCAAATGCATATTTTTATTAATTGTTAACTATATTTAATAATTATTTAATATTAAACTTACTATTTAAATTAAAAATATATATATATTGAATCAGCTGGTCCAACAAATGGACCAAAAACTAGATGGTTGATCAATTCAATTTTTGATTCGATTATTTTAACCTTACCAAAAGCAAAAAAAAAAACCTAATCACCATAGAAGAAAAATTCCACCGATTAGATAAAAAATCAGAGATTTAACCGATTTAGCCTCTACTTTACTTGTTTCAATCATGCAAAAAAATTTAAAAACCGATAATGATAAAAAAAAAAATTCTATCCATGAAATCAAAAATCTAACCATTTGAACTTCGATTCGATTTTTTTAATCTTGCAAAAAAGAGTCAAATACCGGCCACCAAAAAAGAGGAAGCTGATAGTGAGCCACTCACTAACTCATCTTAGTCTAATGATCAAAAAATCTAAATTAGTAAGATTTACAGCATGTGATATAAAAAGAGAGAGAGAAAGGGCGAAAAAAGGGAAAATCAGAGAATGGCCAAAATTAGGCAAAAAGTGAAAACACCGTGTTGAGTCCCAAAAACTCTTTAATAACCCATTTTTGTTTCGTCTGTACAAGTTTTACTACAAAATTTATTATTATTATTATTATTAGCCTTTTCTCATAGCAAAATTGTCGGCCAAAATCCAAACCTTTTGTTTTCCTATTTCACTTATTAATAAAATTTTTTTGGTTTTTGTCCCTAATGATCCTTTCTTTTTCCGACCATATATTACTTATATTTCTTTATCAAATAATTAAAGGGTTTATGAAACAAAAACTAAAGAAATTGGAACCTATGTACCCAAAATTATATAATTGGAACGTAGACCACTGTATGTGAATTCCTTACTAAAATTTTCTCAGTTAGTGGCGTTTTCAATCTACGAACACAGTTAAATATCCTTAAATATACCGTAGAGATTGTAAAAATTTAAAATATATATATATATTAAAGTGTTAAATTTTTAGTTTTAATAATCCAAATTAAATTTTGACTATTTCAAATACTAGAAAGTAAAAGCACTCAAATGAATAGCCTCTGTATCCAATATAAACGTGTTCCTAGAAGGTAAAGTGGGATATAATCAAAGGCCCCATATTCCCCACATGCCCGAGTTAATAGTATAATAATTTATTTAAAGTAAAACCTAAGACTTTCATTAGTTGAAAGTTGCTAAGGAATTTTAATTAAGAGTTGAAAGTAAAAATAAAATAAAAATTAGGTGTTATTTATATATATATTTTTTATAAATTTGCTTAAAGTAATAAATTTATTTTAAGTCTTCAAACATGTTTTGATATTTTATTTCAATAAATTTTCAGATAATTAAATATTATGAAATAAATGCAAAATAATTGATATTATTATTATTATCATTTTTTTCTTTACAAATAAGATCATAATTTGGGGATAGAAAAAATGATGCAAACATTGAAATTTGAACTCTAGACCTACTAGATGTAGGTATGGTTACATAAGTTCTAAGTTTAAAAAGATATAGTTGAAGCTTGAACCCAGACTTATTAAATAATATCTGACTGTATGAACCAATTGAATTAAGTTTGAGTTTTATTTATCCTTTTTCGTTTGAAATCATATTTTATAGAAGGCTGCTGAACATGCTCGTGGATCAAGCAACTTCTCGTACCGATGAGTTTGGTCTAATTAGATTTGTCCAAAAGCCGGTTCATCTGTCAGGCTTGACATATCCAACTCGTATTAGATCATACTTGGATAGAGATGTTTTTTAATTCAAGCTTTGATCGAAATTGCTATTTATTAATTTTTATAAAATAGATCAATATTAATATAAAAATAAAATTTTAATATTATTTTAAATAATGACTTAATTATATTTATTTAAATCAACCATTATATTTTATATAAATTATACACATTAAATTTTAAGTAAATTAAATATATCGGACTGTTTATTGGATTTAAAAAATTTCAACCATAAAATATATATAAAAAAAAGGTATTCTTAATCTACATGATATAATTATCTAATTCGAAACTTCACGTATATGATAAATTGAATTATATTTTTAAATTCAATAGAATTTTCATTAAAAGATTAATCATATGTAAAATTATAAAGACATATAAAATTAATTTATTTATTTTACACACAAAACTCACCAAAATTCTTTTCCAATGAATCCTAAAAATAATATATAAAAATAATTTTTTAAAAAAAGGTTAATATATTTTTGTTAACGCTTCTGGCAGTGGTGAGTTTTGCACTTTTGCTTTGCTCATAGCTGAGTCTTTTCTTAAGTCAACCCAACGAAGTAACGCCTGCAAAAAGTTTACGAGCGTTTTCTTTTCATTTAAATCGTATAAAGCTGAGTTCGTTTAGATATTTCGATAGTAAATGTTTTAATTTTTAAAACGATTTGAGAGATTGTCATAAGTAGAGTCGGCCACGTCGGACTTAATCATAATCTAAAAATTTTAAAAATTTTATCTAGATCTGAATTAAATTTGATTCGAAAGCTAAATTATTATAATAAAATAATAAAAAAAATATTTTTATTTTAATATCTATATATTTTATAATTAAATATAAATAAAAATAATTTTATATTATTAAATAGTAATTTAGACTGATTCAAAGTTTTAAAAATCTTGTTCAAAACGCAATCCAAATGGGACAAGCCTATTGGATAATCCGATCTATATACAGGTCTAGTCATAAGTTTCACTATTTTTCATACTTTTTTTTTATGTTTTAATATATTTAACGATACGTATCATTCTATAAATTCATCTATTGAATCTAAAAACTTACTGTATGAGATAGTTTTTGCTCTTACAATGTTTTTGCTCTTACAATGGTGTAAAATTAATTAGTTTTATACATTTTCGTAACTCTATGTATGTATGCATATATAATTAATATTTTAACAAATCTAATAGTTAGATTTAGTGATATAACTGCACATGTAGTGAATGTACAATTTTGAATCGAGTTAATATTTATATTATACCAATTAAGAATACTGTCTTATATATGTATATTTAATTGTTAAAATTTTTTAAAATCAAACAAATAATTAGAAAGTTTTAATTTACTCGAATTTGACATGTATGATTTATATAAATAATGTATGATATGATTGAATTAAATAAATATAAATTATTACACAAAATAAATAAATTTTATACAAATTTAAATTAAACCTACCTATGAGTCAAATTTTCATCTCGAATATTAAAATTTTAATTAAATATTAATATAAAAATATTTTTTTATTTTTTTAATATTAGTATAAAACGCGCCGTCAAGCTAATCAGATTCAATCCTAGGCACAAAATAAATCTCAGACCGTGACTCATTCATGCACAAGTCTAATTTACAATTGCATGGACCTTACATGTATGGAATTTCTAATATTCTAAGTAGAGCAGACAAACCGTTCCATGTTTCACTTTTCTAATTTTTTTTTTTTAAATATCTTAAAATATATATATTACTTTATTAACTTTATTTATAAAATATAAAAAATTTATCAATATATAAAATAATTATTTGATATATATTAATTATAAAATACATTAATTAAAATTTATATATTATTATATTTATTTTTATATATAATTGTAATAGAAAAGGGGGTGATCAGCCGCAACAAGGCGCCCTTGAAGCCCAACCGACCACTTAAAGGTATAAAATCTCTTTTTTTTTTTTTTTGAATAATTATTTTACAGTCAAATGCACGCCCAACGTGCTTTTTTTTTTTTTTTAATTTTCTTTCTCTCTCTAAATCTCACCATTGAAGCCCCTTTTTCCAGTTCTTTATCTCTCGTTTTCTTTCACCAAATCTTCCTTTATATACGTACAAATCCTTCATCTTTTTTTCACGCACTGCCTTTGATTGATTGCCCTCTCTCTTTCTGTCTCCCTCTCTGCATCCTCTCTCTCTCTCTCTCTCTAAAAATCTCTGCAATGGCATCGAAAATTTTGATGCCAGGCTTAATCCCGAAACATGTTACATTTCCAGGGGACAATGAGGTTCAATCACATTCATTTGGGCAAGTTTGTTTACCCCAAAAAACTGGGATTTCTTCTTTGAGAGGATCAGTTATTGCTAATAACTCAAAGGTAATAAAACCAGCAGCTACGGTCGTGAGGAGTGCAAGGAAGACTAGTTCAATCTTATCTCATTTCTGGAGAGAGGTTCAGGGTTCAAACGACTGGAAAAATTTAGTTGAACCTTTGAACCCTCTTCTCCGGAAAGAGATTATTCGATATGGGGAGTTCGTTGCTGCTTGTTACAAGGCCTTTGATCTTGACTCCAACTCCAAAAGGTACTTGAATTGCAAGTACGGGAAAAAAAGCATATTAAAGGAAGTTGGGTTAGAGAATTCTGGTTACCAAGTAACTAAATACATCTACGCGACGCCTGATGTTAACATCCCAATCCAAAATGAAGCTTCTCGTGGGCGTTGGATCGGATATGTAGCAGTTTCATCGGACGAAGCAGTGAAAAAGCTTGGGAGAAGAGATGTGCTGATTACTTTTCGAGGAACAGTTACGAACCATGAATGGGTCGCCAATTTCATGAGCTCGCTCACGCCAGCACGCCTTGATCCACACAATCCGCGGCCGGAAGTGAAAGTCGAATCTGGTTTTTTGAGCCTGTACACTTCTGAAGAAACTGACAGCAAGTTCGGGCTCGAAAGTTGTAGGGAACAGCTTTTATCCGAGGTTTCCAGGTTACTAAACAAGCACAAAGGTGAGCAGTTGAGCGTCACTTTGGCTGGTCATAGTATGGGCAGTGCTCTGGCTCTTCTTCTTGCTTATGACATTTCAGAGCTTGGTTTGAATCAAAGTGCAGATTCAGACCATGATAAAATACCAGTAACCGTCTTCTCTTTTGGGGGACCAAGGGTTGGGAACTCAAGTTTCAAGCAAAGGGTTGAGGAATTAGGGGTTAAAGTGTTGAGAATAGTGAATGTCAATGACCCAATTACAAAGCTTCCAGGGGTGTTATTCAATGAGAATTTTAGGGTTTTGGGAGGGAGATATGAGTACCCATGGAGTTGCTCTTGTTATGCACATGTTGGTGTGGAACTTGTCCTGGACTTCTTCAATGTCCAAAACCCTTCTTGTGTTCACGATCTTGAAACCTATATCAGCTTACTCAAATGGCCCCAAAGATCAGTCCAGATTCATCACAAGGAGGGTATTAGTTTTGATTTCTTGAATAGGGCAAGGGAGTTGCTCTTGAGTGCTCAAAATCTTAACATTAATTTGCCATGGAAAGATGCTGCAATGAACATGGTAAACATGGTTCAATCTCAAAGAACCTACTAAATTGTTATTTATTAGTATATATATTAACTTTAGTGTAGATGAAGAAAAGAACCCCCTTGGCCATAAACCTCTTTTTTTCCATCAGTTTTAGTAATTAATTTTTTTTAATGGAAAAGGGGATTCATTAGTGATATATAGATTTAGAGCAAAAAAAAATAGCTAATCGCAGACATTTTGGGAAATTTTTTTCTAATCTCTAAGAAAACAATCAAGAGATTATCTCAATTCTCAAACATAACCATGTGTACCATTATTTAAAGACTATTCTTCTTGCTTTACAAAATTTTGATAGCCTCAATCCTCTCTTTTATCTATTTCGTTTGTACTCGTTTAATATTTGATATAAAGCTATACTTGGAAATTCTGGGTCAGAAACCTTGATCTTTGTTGAGGAATTTAATATAAATATATGCACTATCAGTAAATCACATGATACATGTCATATTTTTAAAAGTCTTTTAAAATAAACGAGTTCATATTTGATATACTAATAATATATATTTATATACTATCAATAAATCGGATGATGCTACATTATTAAAAAAATTTTGAAAAAATACAAATAAATTTATTTTCAATAAGGTAGCACTATATGATTCATTGATGATATATAGATTTTTATATTATCAGTGCATCAAATGTAAATCCAAAATAAATAAAAATAACTTTATTTTTAATAAAATAGTATCATCTAATTCATTAATCATATACATATATATTGCTTGCATAGAATCTTAAAAAATTGCCTAAATATAAATTGGAATTGAATAAGCCAATGTGTTGAGGATTATATTCTCGTACTTATATAAGCACTATAAACGAATATTTAAAAAAATAAAAAGTGTGATATAATATAGATGTGGAGGTGTTCTATCAAACTCTAACAAAATAGTATTTAACAATTCATGTATACATATATATATATATATATATATGTTTTATTTGAATATTTTCTATTGAAATTAATAAATTTCGAGGAGAAATGATTGGAATGATGGATTTTGTTCATAGTTTTCGAGAAATTAATTCGTTTGCAGACTCTGTTGAACAGATGGCAGTGAACAAAAATGGATTTTTCTATGCTTGTTGGTGATAGGCATAGATTGTATTGTTCATCGTATATTTAAAAATTTATAATTTTTTGTGTGTATATTTTTTTTAGTATTATCATATTTAATATATTATATATTTATATAAATTTTGATACATTAATAATTTATTTTATATAAATTTTAATATATTTATATATTTATATTATATTTTTAATTATTTTTTAAATTATATTCAATATTGACAGATCTAGTTTATAGTACTTTAGACCCTGGTTTTACAAGGATTGGACTCCTATAACATTCTATTTCTTTAATGAAATTGAACTATTGGCTGCTAAAAAAAAATTGTACATGTAAATGGTGTTGAAACATGTTGATTGTAGTGATAACTTAAATCAATCTCGAATCACTTAAATTATAGCATGTTAAGCACATAAATATAATTAGAAATTTGGCATTTATTATGAAAGTATTTTGAAAGAAAAATTATTTAAAAAAAAGATGAAGTTATAGAATAAAAGCATGATAATAAAATTTTCTGGGAGTTGGTAATTTCTTTGGATAAAAAACATGTCTTTTTATAAAATAAATAAAGTAAATACCTTACCTTTTTATCTTTTATTTTTATTTTGACACGTAATACTAATTCAATTAATAATGTAATATTTTAGAAATATTATACCTAAAAATTATTTCACTTATTATTAATTAATTTTAGGTCGAAATATCCATTTAAAATTTAATATGAGGCATTGTCCCTTTCAAGATAAGTGTGTTATGCATTTTATTTGTCTTTTATTTGTTTCAAAATTTGGTCATCCAACATTTAATAACGATGACTTCACTTAATATTAATTGATTTTGCGTTGAATATCTATATAAAATTCAACATGAGGCGTTGTCCCTTTCGGGATAAGTGTGTTAAGCATTTTTTTTTTCTCTTTTATTTGTTTCAAAGTTTGATTATCTAACATTTGATTTTCAATTGTAGAAAAACTACAATGGCCGAACCTTGAAAGTTCTTGTTAATGAACAACGGCATGATTGGACTTGTTTTAACACTTTTGACAAAGACAATTTATATCAACATGGTTAAAAATTAAAGGGAAAAAAAAAAAAAAGCAGCCCTAACAATGGATTTGTGTTTATTAGGGAAAAAAGATTTAAATAAAATTCTTTAAATAAAAAAAAGTGAGAAAGAGATTTAAAGCAAATTCTTGAAATAAAAAGTACATTCCCTTGTCCTTGAGTCAAATGGTTAAGATGCAATTGAATGTGTTTTAGTTGTAGAAAGTTATCTATCTTTTTTTTATAGGTTTTTTTTTTTTGGTTAATTATAAGTGAAGGATAATGATTAAAAAAATAGCAATATTTAAATTTCTTTTGTTATTAAATGATGTATATTGAAAACCATGAACTATGTAATGGGTTAAATTTAAATTTGATGAGTAATTCAAAATTTCAAAAATAGAATTCATAATTAATTTTATAACTTATATTCTTTAAGAATAATGAGGAAATAGTATGTAAATAAATATATATATATATATTGATCATGGGCAATAATAGATTTTAAATTCACACCATACCCATTCATTCATTTGTTATTTTAATTGCCTACTTCTTTCAAAAATTAAAGTAAAAAAAAATACAAATATAATATATGTATTTGGATAAAAATATGTATCATTTGAAGAATAAAAAGGTAATCATTTTAGAGAGACAAAAAAAATTTAGTTCAATTCTTATATAGAGCACTTCACTTGAAATTGGGATTGTACTTTAATCCTTTTATTTACTTTGTAGCATTTCTCACGTTAAAAAATTTTGAGGATTCGCTATAATATATATCGAGACTTAAATCTATATTCGTAAAGTATTTTTTAAAAAAATATTGTAAAACTTTTGGATTAAAAAAGAATACCTTGCAAGTTAAATACGTGTATCCGCATTTTATGTCTATTTCTTTGTTTTTGCTTTCTAGTAAGATTAACTTTCTAAAAAAGAAAAAAAAAAGTAAAAAAAACAAATTAAATGAAGCATTATATACATATATTAATATTATTTCTTCTAGAAATTGGACTAATTTTTCCCATTTAATTTATCCAAGGAATTAAATCTTTAATTTTTCCCATATATTAAGATTTGTATATAGAACAAGTGTGAAAATAATTAAATCTTTAGTTATCCTTTTTCTTCGCACTTACAAATGATATTTTTGACATAATTTTTTTTTTATTTTTCAATTTTGATATTCCTTTATCTCTCGTAGACTTACTCAAAGATCGAGTTATTCAGCATGTTTGACTCGAATTGGACAGAACTTGGACATGATGCTTTCTTATTTTGGCTGATTTAAGTCATCGTTCAATTAATAAAAAAATATTTTATCTAAGTTTAATTATATGAATATATAATGATATTTTAAATATTTTTAAAATAATAAAACTAACTCATAGGAATAGAGAAAAATTCAAACTATAACTTGGTTCGGCTCATAAACACCTCTACTTATAAATATTTAATTAAATATATATAATAATATATTAAATATATCATATTAATCAAATTAATTATGTTTAATTATATTTTTTTCATATTTATTACATTATTTTTATATTTATTAAATATATTTTATATATTATTTTTTTAATTGATCACAATTGTCGAATCAAATTAAATACCTTTAATTGTGCATGCAAGTTATAGTAACCGACCAAAATGAAGAGGGATGAATCACGTGAAAGTTTATTCTACCCCTATATTTCACTGTCTCAACCAAAATCGGTAGCCATGTCTGCTTGCTATCCATAAGTCTCGGATTTGTTGGAAAACCTTTAAAAAGTCAGATGTTTGAATGAGAAGATTTGGTTAGAAAAACATTACTAATAATAATAATAATAAGTTGTGGGGAGCAGTGGATTGTATTGTTTATATTATAAAAAATGTCACGTCACATCTCACTGGTGCTTCAGATGGCAAGAAAAAAAAAGTGGCAGCTTGGCGTGTATAATGCTCGGTAATAGTATCATGTCGACGTTAATTATATCTGTTGGTACATAAAATATAATATTATTAGTATATTATTTTAATTTTTATATCAATTTGTATCGATTGTATTAATTTAAAATATTTAATATCAATATGTATCGACTTATATAAAATTTTAATATTTTATATTTTTTAAAAAAATTATTTATTTGATTTTTTTAACTTAAATTTGAATTTTTTGTGTTGATTTTTTATTTTTTTTTCATAATTACATTTAAAAATAAAATATATTAATTAAATTTGACTATTGAATCTAATTAATAATAATTTATTGTATTTAAATATTTTTATATTTAATTAATTGATGTTTAAAAATTTTAGATATTAAAGTGATTAAATTTTAAAATTAATGTTTTTATTCTACCATATCGTATTTTTATATTATTTTTTATTTTGTTACATATGTTGAATTTTCATATTATATGTAAAATTGTCAAATATGAGAGCATGTATTTTCGATTTTAAAATCTTATATTTAAGCATTTGACTTGAGATAGGTATACGTATTTTCTATTTATGAGTACATTTAATTTTTTTAAAAAAATAAATAAACTCATAAATATTAATCTTAAAATATTCCTTTTTTGTTAGAAAAATGAGATATTTAATTTATTTTTTTAATTTTTATTCAAAAATATTTAAAATAATATAAAATATTATATTAATAAGGTTAAAATTGGAAAAATATATAATTTTCAAAATTTAAGATTTATAGTTACAAACAATTATAATTATATTTAGTAATTAATTTCGATAATATAAAAAACGATTTTAATAATATAAATTCATTACTAAAAATTCAATATTTATTTTTTCAACATTTAATTTTCAGCATTTAAATATACTATTTATCAAACAGCATCTTAAGATACGATGTGATTGTGTACCATGAAATTTTGGTCATCTTAATTATCTTGTTCGTTTGAAAATGGGTGTCTTTAACGGCTAGGCCTAGGTCCTATATTAATAAAATTATGTGGTTTAGGCTAATTCGATCCCAAATCTTAATAAAAAAGTTTGACTAAGTCTAACCCGGCATACAACATAAATATAAAACAATCAAGTCCATACAAATTCGCTCAAATTTATTTTAAAAAAAATTGATTTCTTTTAAAATATGATCGAATTTTTTTAAAAATGATCAATCTTTCTTAAGATATGATCTATTTTCAGTAGCAATAAAATGGGTCGGACTGAATTTGAGCAAAAAATGATATATCCAAGTCGGAACTCGCTTTCAAAGCGTGATAAATTAACCCTTAAATATGTTTAATTTAAAATAATTTTAATTTTTTCATTTCAAAATTTGACTTTGGCAAACTTTTACGCTTGCTTTTCAACAACCCAACAAGTATAGGTCCCTATTGGGATAGTAAAATTCACACCGGAAGTGAACATTAATCCGTCAAACATTATTTTTTAATTATATTTAGAAATCATTGAAATTTTGAATTTGATAATTTAAATTACAATTTTAATATTTTATCAATAAATTACACACATTTACTTTCATAATATATAACGTAAATTCTTAAATTCTTCATTTTGACTTAGTTAATATATATGTAAATAGTAATTTCAATTTTCACCATAATCGCCATAGAAATAGAAATATATGAAAGTAAATTGATAATTAATCACGTTGAAGTAGGAGTTATCTAAAGTCATTTTCTCCTATGTTTTTCGTCTTTGTTCTTAAATCTAATAATTTATATATTCACGTTACATTCCCGTAGTTTTATTATGTTTAAATAGTAAAAAAAATTTAAAAATTTTAAAATTTAAACGATAATTCGATCTTCATCCATGAATACTTTTACTTATAAATTTTTTATTAAAGATAAGCACAATTCGTATACAAAAATATGTTATATTACTCAAATTAATTATATTATATTTTATTTATTAAATATATTTTATTCGTATCATATTTTTATGGTATCGTAACCGACCAAAATCAGAAGGAATGAAACACGTGAAAAATTATTCTATCACCATATCAGTCTCAATAAAGTCGAAGGGTCGAGTAGCCAGATCTGTTTGCTATCCTTAAAGTCTCAGATTTGTTGGGAAAAAATGGGAAATTTTAAAAACCCAAGATGGGCTTAGAATTTTTATCAAAATAGTGTAATAAGAAATAAAAAAAATATGAAAATTATGGTCATTATAATTATAATAATTAACTTTTTTTAGTTATAATTTTGATGATTTTCATTGTTTTTCATATTATTATACCTTTTAATAAAAAAAATTCTAAGTTCATTGGTGTTTTTCAAAATTTTTCAAAAAAAAAAACTTAAAAAAAAAGCCGGATATTTTTATTTTTAGGAAAAAAAGTCTGATATTTGAATAGGAAGATTTGGCTAAAAAAATAGTTATAATAATAATAATAATAATAATATTAATATTAAGTTGTGGGGAGAATTGGATTGTATTATTTATATTATAAAAAATGTCACGTCAAAATTCACAGTTGTTTCCAAATAGCAAGAAAGAGAAATGGCTGCTTGGTGTGTATGAAGTGATTAAATTTTAAAGTAAATATTATATTATATTATATTATATCATATCGTATTTTATATTTATTAGATATATTAAATTTTTATATTATATTTAAAATTATTAAATATAAATATTTATTTTTATTTTTAAATCGTATATTTAAACATTTGATTTAATAATTAGTATATATATTTTTTTATTTAAGAGCACATTCAATTTCTTAAATAAATACTTATAAATATTAATCTTAAAATTATCCCTTTTTAATTAAAAAATGAGATATTTATTTTACTTTTTTATTTTTATTTAAAAATATTTAAAATTATATAAAATATCATATCAATAATGTTTAAATTGTAACTAAGTTTTAAAATTTAATATTTATAATTATCATAAATTATAATTATATTTTGTAATTAAATTTTAAGAACATATCAAATAATTTTTATGATATAAATTTAATATTTGTAAATTTATTACTAAAAATTTAGCATTTAAGTGTTCTGTTTATCAAACAACACTTTATCATATAAAATCCCAAGGTACAATGTGGTTGCAAGTAATTACTTTGTGTAACATTTCGGTCCTTCTCTACGAGACATGGGTAGGCCTAGGCTCTATATTAGCAAAAATGATGTTGTCTACTTTCTATTCGACTCAAAATATAAGTAAAAGTTTTTGCTCGGGTCCATCTTGGCATATAAAATATTTTAATTTCTTTTAAAAAATATCGATTCTTTTTAATAAATTATCTAAGAGTAACATTAAAATAGATTTGATCGAGTTTGGGTAAAAAATAGCATATCGAAGATTAAATCAGTTTTCTAAAAAGCTTAATTTTTTTACTTAGCTCGTTTTTTAAATTAAATATTTTTATTTAAATCCTTTTAAATATTAGATAAACTTTCGTATTTGAAAAAATAAATTAAACTTTAAAACTTGTCTAATTTAAAAAGAAATTAATTAATTTTAATCTTTCATTTTCAAATTTGATTTGCCAATTTTATGCTTGCTTTCAAAAACCCATCAACTCTAGGTCCCTATTATGATCGTAAATTTCACACCGGAAGTGAACATTCAATCCCTAGATATTTTTTATATTGTATTTAAAATCGTTAAAAAAATTGAATTTAATAATTTAAATTTAAAACTTTAATATTTTATCAATAATTTACACATAGTTACTTACATAATGTAATTTCTTAAATTATTCATTTTGACTTAGGTAATATATATATATATATATATGTAAATACAAATCTCAATTTTCACTATAATCGCCATAGAAATAGAAATATACAAAGGCAAATTGGTAATTAATTAAGCTAAAGTAGGAGCTATCTAAAGTCATTTTCTCCAATATTTTTTTCCTCTTCTTAAACCTAATAATTATAAATTCATATTGTGTTTATATATTTTTATCGTATCATAATAGTGTTTAAAATATTTTATATTTATATAAATTTCGATACATTAATAATTCATTAAGTACACAAAGAACAATAATTTTTTTTGATAAATTGGGATGGGAGAGGTATACTTGGAACCAAATCAACACTTACGTATTAATTCTAACACATTCTTAACCACTAGTCCAAGAGATTATCAATTTTTTTTTTGTACAATATCATATTTTAATTATATTATCGGACTATTAATCTTATCAAACTATGCCTAATCATGAATTCAGCACTTGAGAGCATCAAATATTTTCCAACACCTATCACTTTCCAATTCAAATAATTAAATCTAGGATCTTACCTACATATATATTTTATATTGTCATTACTATTTTTTGTTTTTTGCGTCTGGGTTCCATTTCAGATTACTTCATCAAATTCCAAAGCTTTTATATTATTTTTTTTTCTCGAGTTGACCTAGAATTGTAGAAATTAAATTATAGAATAATGTGGTGGGAAACTGTAGAGATTTTTCCCATGATTTAGTAAAAAAAAATTAAAAATTTTGGTTTAACACTGTTTAAGTGGTGGCTGCTGAATCAAACCGTAAACTACATGACTAAGATGATTTAAATCAATAAAAATATGCTTAAAATCAAGGTTGTCAAACAGATTCCGACCATGAACATAATTAATTAATATTTTAATTCCAATTATTAAGACAAAATAAATTGAGTTTTGAAACTTTCAATGCTGGGACATTGTAAATAGACTTTTTTGTTTAGAAGTGGCTGAGTAAATTTTTATGTTATTTTGAATGTGACATCCTTTGATTTTGTTTGACATTTTCTTCTTCTTTTTTTTTCCTTTAATCTTAATTAAGTGATAGATATACAAATTGGGCTCTAAATGTTCATATAGTAGAATATCGGGATTAGATTTAAATATGTTAATGGGTCGGGTTGGAAGTTCATATATTAAAAAATATATTTTTATAGTTAAATTTTAGATAAAAATTTTATTAATAAATAGTTTAATCTAAAATAAAAAAATATTTATTCAAATTCGATTTTATATGAGACGAGTTTATCGTGTTGGACCAATAGTATGATCTTCGGATAAGTGAATGGGTTAAGTTGTTGACTCGGGTACAACGTGGGACACTTTGAAGATTTTGGTTCAAAATACAGTATGTTTGAAGTTATTAATCATTGAATTTCAACCATGATGATGTCTTCAAAAGGTAATGGACCGGTTCCATGGAGGTTTCCTGTAGAACTTGAGGCTAGCCGCTTGAGGCCGGTCAAGGAGTGGACCAGAGCCATAGAGTTTTTACTTTAAATCATAAATCAATAAAATATTTATTTTTTTAAATAAAAAAATGCAAATCAAGAAGAGTTATCAATCTTTGTTCACTTAGCAAGACTGTCATAATCGGATTTGAGATTGAATCGGGTGAATGTTAGATCCTCGTTTTAATTAGTGTAATTAATTGATTCAATTACAATAATTATTTATGCTTTAAATGCATTATTTATAAATATATTGGATATTACATATATAATATAACAAATGAATATGTTTGATTTAATGGTTAATACATTATTAAAACTTCATTCAAATAAAGTTTGAATCATACTATTTATAAAATATTTTCAATGATAAATAATAATTTTCGATCCTCGTTTTGAATAAACTTTTAATTTCCGATTAAATATAACTTGACCAATCAATTTGATCCGATTACAACAATTCTACTACCTAGAATGGTGTTTAAGAGCCATGTTTGGGCTTGGCTTATTTATTGAGTTATTTTTTATTTATTTACAGTAAAATTTTTTAACTCACAAATAATATTACGACATTATTCTTTTTTTTAATATATTCTAAGAATACATGTCACTTCTAATATCATTTCTTAAATTTAAAATTTTCGAAAATGAAAATGAAAATGATATAATTTTGATCTATTGAATTTTTTCTTGGATGTACTAATAAAGGAAATTGATTGTATTTGTATTTTTCTTCCACACGATTAGATTTATTTAAGAGTCTGACAATCTATCCAGTTAAAATTGGGTATAATACTTTTAGATTCAGACCGACCCAGATTGGTTCACACCATTGTTCAATCAATAAAAAATTATTTAAATTTAATTATAAATATATATAAATATTAATATAAAAATAAAATTTTTAAATATTTTTAACAAATAAAATAAACTTATAAACTAATTCGAATCTAACTTAAACTAAACCTAAATAAAATAATTTTAAAAAATTTAAATTATAATCCGATACGGGCTTAAAAACCCCTGCACGTGATTAGTCTACTCAAAATAAAGAAAGCAAGCAAGCCCAGCTACCTAGCTAGTAATTTCTGGAATATTATGTTGTTGCATGGTGGAGAGGTTACGTAGCCATAAACTTTAGAATAATGATTAAGTGATTTAATTAATTGCAAGAAAATAAATGTTTAGTGCGACATAGAAGCAATTAATTTTTTGATTAATTTAAAATTAATAACAATAACATATTTCCCTAATTTATTTTTCAGTTAGAGAGCCACCTTTGCCTGCTAAAGCATAAGCAGAGAAATGTGATTAGAACTTTAGACTTTGCACCTCAAATATTTTTTTTTTATGAGAGAAATTTTGGCTTTAATTTAAATTAACCCTAAAAGTTGCTAGTCCCTAGAGCTTGGAATTAGTCCAATAAAAACATGTGCTTTTAATTTCTTTAATCTTGGGATAATTACAATTATTTAACACATGAAAGTAGCGGTAATCATTGAATAAAAAATCGAATAAGATCGATCAGTCGAATCGATTGAATTTAAAATTAATAATTTATTTATTTCATTTATTAAATATATAAAAATTAAATAATATTTAGACTAATTAAAAATCAATTTAACTTATCAAAAATGATAAAATTTGAATTGAATCGTTAAAAAATCTATCTTATGTTTATGTGTGTATATATATATGTATATATATATATATATAGTTTTCTAATCCACTGAGTTTAGTGGGTTAAAATATAGTTTGTTAGTTTCCAAACATTCTCATTTTCCGCAGCTAAATATGACCAAATAATTCGTCTAAAATAATGACAAATTTGATCACTGCTTTTTCAGGTTCAATGGCTCTGATGCAAATGCTCAGAGCTTTTTTTTTCCTTTTCTTTTAACTTAATTTTTCATATGAACGTGGTTTATTCTTCCCTATAATCAATCATTTTTATATATTTTTTAAATAATTATTAGCTTGATTGGGTACCACTTTTTGTACTCAAAGTTTCAAACAACTTGTGGAGATTTAATTTTGACTTACGAATTCGTGGCGTATGATTTGGATATTAGTTAACAACCCCGGTTACGTCTCGTTTATTTATTTTTTATTTTTTTAAATATATATTAAAAATATATGATAATTTTTTAATTTTATTTATAAAATTAAAAACTTTTATCATTAGTTAAATTTATTTACGAGCCGAGTAAAATAGATTGAATTTTAAATAAAGATTTTAGTAATTTAAATCAATCTAACTCAACTTAATTACTATTTACTAATAAAAATATTATGTTATTTTAATATAACAAACGGGCTGTCAAGAAAGCTCAAATCCGACCGAATTCAAGTTAAAAAAAAAATCGAATTACAAACTGTCCATAAACATATATACCGCCGTGGTATACGATAAATCCATTTATATAAAGATGACGAAAACATATGAAGGATTTTCCTAAAGTGCATTTCCATTATATCTTTTGGACAGAAGATCAATAATTAAATTCATAAGTTCCGTTTTTCATATATTATAAAAATTTAGATAATTATAAACTTAATATATAATTTATGTATTTATACTGTGTTTGTATTATTATTATTTTATCTATAAATTTTAATAATGTTTAATTAAGTAATTGATGTATTATTTTATTTTTTTTTACTTTAAAAGATTTTTGAAAGCCTTGTCTCAAATAAAAAAATTAATTAATTAAGAAAAATAACACTGTTTATCTAAAATGTCGTCAAACCTTCTTGGATTTAGCTTTGATATCTTCACCTAGCAATCGGTGTATTCATTTCATGTATATGTATTTTTATATACTTTTAGATTTAGTAATTCGTGTATATATATTATGTTTATAAATTTTATTATATCATAATCGTGTTTAAAGTATTTTTTATTTATATCAATTTTAATATGTTATTAATTCGTATCATATAAACTTTAAAATATGTATATATGTCATGTTTTTATTACTTTATGCAAGTTATATTCGTATAACCGTATCTAATACTATTAGATCTATGTATTATAATCGTATTTAAAGTATTATATATTTATATAAGTTTTAACAAGTCTAAAAATTTGTGTTTTTTTAATATAACATCATATTATATTTTTATATTATATTTTAATTTTTTATCGTATAATCGTATTGTTTTTAAAATTATTAAATTTACTATTAGGAGGGTCTAGGTATCTGGATTCCAGTAAACAAACTTGGCCCAGAACTCAAGAG
>JBBYHM010340059.1:0-93352 GCA_038381775.1 Adansonia rubrostipa
AAATTTGGACCGCAGCCCAGCCCAACTCATGAGCAAGTTTAATCATATTTAAAATATAAATTATATTTTTAATATTTCATTAAATTATTAAAAGAATATTAAAATAAAATTCATTATTAAAGTTTTTGATTTATAAAAAATTATGTAATTATAATTTCTTCATATTTATTTTTAGTATTAAATTCGGGTTCGGGTTCAGGTCGGGCTCGGGTTCGAGTTTTTTTGGGTTCGGGTCATTTCGAGTTCCAATCGTTTTGGGTTCGGGTTCTTTCGGGCTCAGGTCATTTCGGGTTCGGGCTATTTCGGGTTCGGGCCATTCGGGTTCGGGTTTTTTTGGGTTCGGGCAATTGACTTTTTGGTCAAATTGGGTTCTGTTCGGGTTCGAGCTTGGGTTTTTTAGGGCGTGTTTTCAGGTTCGGGTTCATTTTGCCACCTCTAGTTCTTATAGCCTTTTAAGGTTGTTTTTGACTCCATTAGGGGTACTGGGATACTTTCATGTTAAAGGTATACCGAGGGGCATTTCTGTAATTTTTCTTCCTGGGATGCTTTTCTGCCAATGGTGAAAATTTAAGGTTCCTTTAGCCTTTTAAGGTTATTTTTGAGTCCATTTGGGGTTTCAGGATACTTTCATGTCGAAGGTATACCCTAGGGGCATTTTTATAATTTTTTTTATCGAGATGCTTTTATGCCAAAGGTGAAAGTTTAAGGTTCCTTTAGCTTTTTAAAGTTATTTTTGAGTCCATTAAGGGTACCGGGATACTTTCATGTAGAAGGTATACCCTAGGGGCATTTTCATAAATTTTCTTACCAAGATGCTTTTATGCCAATGGTGAAAGTTTAAGGTTCCTTTAGCCTTTTAAGTTTATTTTTGAGTCCATTAGGTGTATCGGGATACTTTCATGTCAAAGGTATACCCCAGAAGCATTTTTGTAATTTTTCTCATCGGGATGC
Source organism: Adansonia rubrostipa (assembly GCA_038381775.1). NCBI lineage: Eukaryota > Viridiplantae > Streptophyta > Magnoliopsida > Malvales > Malvaceae > Adansonia > Adansonia rubrostipa. Next base: position 952 of record JBBYHM010340059.1, read on the forward strand.
TTTTATGCCAAAGGTGAAAGTTTAAGGTTCCTTTAGCCTTTTAAGGTTATTTTTGAGTCCATTAAGGGTACCGAGATACTTTTATGTCAAAGGTATACCTCAAGGGTAGTTTCGTACCAGATGCCTTAGTGTCGATGGTAAGCCTTAGAATATTTTAATTTCCCTCAGAACCCAATCCTAAGTAGTTACTGGGTGCCTTAGTGTCAATGGTAAGCCTTAGGAATATTTTAATTTTCCTTAGAACCAAATCCTAAGTAGTTACCAGGTGCCTTAGTGTCGACAGTAAACCTTAAGGAGACTGTAATTGTTCTTAAAACCTATTCTTAAGTAATCACCGAGTGTTTCTATGCCGAAGGTATACTTTAAGGATAGGTTCATTTTTCTTTTTTCTTTTAGTCCTTGGATTCGAATTAGTATTTCAATGTCTAGACTGAGTCATATGTCCTTTATTTTTGTTTTAAATAAAATTCGTATGTCTTTGAAATATAAAGGCAATGTCTTGCAGTTAGAGTGGTGTGTAAAATTCCTCCCACCCATATGTGATAGGGGTTTTACGGATCATTCTAATGACAAGGTACCCTTTTCAAAATGGAAATCAGGAACTTTTTACAAATAAAAACCTTTCATATTCTACCAGGTACTCCAATAGGATGTGAAAAACATTTTTTAGAACCTTTTATTGCCCTCTGGTTCTTCGTTGGGGTACAAAAGGGAATAATAAAAACTTTTGTGTCCCATTGGTTTTTCGGTGAGGGTGCGTAAGACGTTTTGATTTTTTTTAGAATGTAAAACCCCGATTTTCTCTCATGGAATAATAAAATCTTATTTTAACAATACGAGAATTGTAGTTAAATGCCACATATTGAAGCCGAATAAAAATTAAATCTCACGTTAACACGTATTTAATAAGGTACCAATTTTTAGGCATCACGAGAGGGTCGATCCTTACTTGTGATTGTAACCGACTCTCGAACCCTTTTATATGATCTCTTGTATGATCGCAAGCCTTGGAGTTTGTATTCTAGGGTTTCGTAACCCTCGAAATACAAACTCTGGTAGGTGACCAATCTTACCTAACCCAAATAGATTGGTGGTGACTCCAAATAAATAGTCATTTCGTAATGACTATTTAAGGTTAAGTCAAGTGAGCGATTCATCTCGATCACCCAGTCCCCAAAAGAAAAAGATGTCAATAATGATATGGCCTATACAAATAAGAGAATATAAAATAATAATAAATTTAATAAATATAGGAGCGAAGGCCATTTAAGTTAGGGTTGGTTAGGATTCGTATCTGGACCACGTTGCAACACTTCTGATATAACCTGGAAGGCACCATGGTTTTCATAGGAACGCTTTGTTTATCAGTGTGGTAATCTGCTATATGTGCCTTTACACAACATATGGGGCACCATAGGTTATGCGCCATTATTGGTCCGAAAACAACATGGATCGCAACAATTTATCTCCATGACTTCAAATTTGGCTAGTGTTGACTTCAAATATCAGGGTTAGAATTATAAAAAGTTGCTTCATATAACCATTTTACAATGGAGAGAGAGGTATAAGTTAGGATTACATGTATACACAAATAAGACCATTCCAAGGTATGATGTTTGGAGGAGAGTTTGAGGTTATAACATAATTATTCTTGGCTCAAATGAGATCATTCCTTGAGTATCTATTCAGTCAAAACCTGTCATATAATCTGAGATCGATTTGATTAAGGAGGAAGTTGTAAGGGAATGAAAAAGAATAAGCAACAAGAATCATCAGCTCTAAGAGGAAGTTACCTTTTTACGAATAAAGATGGTAGCAAAAGCAAAGAAAGTTGAAAAAATGAAAGAAAAGTACAATCTAATCAAGAATGATTCGGTTAATTGAAAAAGAAAATGAAACTTGCTAGGATATTGAGAGTTCCATGAGCACTGCTAAGGGGATGAAAGAAGAAATGCATAAGCTTAATGAAAAGTTGAAAGTATAGAAGGCTAAAGCTTTGGAAGGAGAAGCCAAGCAAAGTATTTTTGACAGAGAAAGAAGAGAGGATGCTGATACACATCTCTAATTAAGAAAATCTATTGAAAAGAATAAACAACTCCAAGCTATCTTCGATCGAAGCATGAAAGGGTATCTCAACTGCTTGAGGAAAGACAAGGTCTCACGATAAGTATTGCATAGATGGGACTAGAATTATAATGAAAGAAGATGATATTCTCGCCTTAGTGTAGGCCTACCGTAATCTAGATGCATATTGGGCTGAAAGACTATAGTGGGTCGAAGATGATGATAGATGATGGCAGCTAATTCTTTTGGCTAACAAATGTACATAGATCATCTTACAGAATGGATCTACTTACCCATCATCCAAGCAAGGAAAATTATGGAGAGGATTAGAGACTTATAGATGTAAATTAATCTTGTAAGACAATACAGACATGTTGTACTTCAGTTTTTGGATAAGGCTCAAAGACAATATGATTAAGTTAAAAATTTTCTTGGATGTAATCCCTACATGATCAATGATGTGAACATATAATTTATCACAAAGTTAATGGAAGATTTTTGAGTTCAGAATCATTAGTTAAAGTAAGCATCCCTACAAGTGCATTCATATACTTATACCATTAATACACATGCCCATACATATGCATACATACGTACATACATGATTATTAATTTCATTAGTTCATAAGTAAAAATTAATTAACTCAAAGAAATGTGGAATTCTTAAGATCAACATTACAAACTCAAAATGATGAACTTAACCACTACCCACTTATCGATACCACACTAGATTTAGAATGAGAAGAATGGCTAAGGATTACTTGGCAAGATTAGAAAGGTTAGAAGAAAGTCATTGACAAGCCTAAAAAGCCATACTAAAAAGGCAGGAAGAACTACAAGCTTAGATCATAAGGATGATGGAGTTGTCAATGGCAAAGGAGCTGGTTCGTCAATAGCCAAAGATACTGATACTCTTGCTAAGGGATCCAAGGGATGACAGTTGATAAACAAATAACTAACGCTTAGAACACACAGCCAGCTAATATCCAAATCTGTAACAAAATGTCCTAGTTGCTAATCCATTAATCATCATTGTTAACCTTGATGCCCTTTCACAAGGGGTAAGTGCAAGACTGTGGTCACCCAAGAAGAATCGGTAGGGCCTAGTATTGATGAAGAGGAAAAGGGTAAACAAAATGGTAAAAAGGTGGCTAAAGTAAAGATGGAGAAAGTAAAATTAAAACCCCTTGAGAGAAGGCTAAAAGCCATTGAAGGGGTTGAACTATATAGAAATGTGGACATTGAGAACCTCGTCTAGTACTAGATTTAGTCCTTCCACTGAAATTTAAAATGCCCAAGTTTGAAAAGTACAAAAGCACCACTTCCCCTCAAGCACATATTAAAAAGTTCATAGGAAAATGGCTGGATATACCTAGAATAACAAGCTTTTGATTCACAATAAAGTTTATCTGGATCTGTGCTAAGGTAGTATAATGATCCGAACTGCACTCAAATTCAATGCTAGATTAACTTAGCTAGTGAATTTCTTCAACAACATAAACATATGGTATAATGGGTGCCCAATAGACTAACTCTGCAGAATATGGAGAAGAAGTCTATGAAATCTTTTAAAAAATATGTGCAAAGATTGAGAGACATGGCCTCTCAGGTTTCGTCTCCTTTGATTGAGAAAGAAACTATAATACTATTCATAAACACCTTACATCTCCCTTATTGTGACAAATTTATGGGGAATGCAACCAAAAATTTTGCTAATCTTATTATTCTGGAGAGATCATTGAGATAGCTGTAAAAGCTAGTAAAATCATAACTTAGGACTTTTACTAGAAAAAAGACAAGCATAGGAAAGAAGATAACTATGCCAATCAACCATACCGTCAAGGACCTCGTTTGTATTACCAAAACCAAAGACAACAGACCCAAAATACCTACTTTTTTAACACCAGAGCTCTTACTTCAACATCACCCTAAACCACTATTTTGAGCCCTTTTCCATAAAACCAACTAAGACCTAGTGTTAATCTACCAGCCTAAAGAGACAACCACCCTGGATCTTACTGTGAACCCATTTCTTACTCTTATAAAGAAATGTTTAATAAGCTTTTTAAGGCAAGGTTAGTGGCTCCAATGTTTTCCAAACCATATGAAGGTAATTACCCTAGCTGGTATGACCCAAATCTGCATTGTAAGTATCACACAGAAGCAAGTTATTTGATCAAAAACTATACGACTTTTAAAGGTCTAAAGTCTTTTTGAGAGGGATGTATTTTGAATTGATAATGGCCCAGCATCTAATGTCGTAGCAAATCCCTTACTTTATCATATCGAACCCAAGATTAACGCTCTTACTACTAAAGAAGAGAGACAAAGAAAGTAAAAAGTCTAAGAAGTTAGGACTCTAATGGAAAGTGTATGGGCAATCCTAATTAAAGACGAGATCTTTGGTCATAATCATGGAAGTATCAAAAGCCAATCTGATCCTAGTGCTAACTTCTACAAATTTCATAAAACATTAGGACACACTTTGCAAAATTGCTTAGACTTTTTAGACATAATCCAAAGAATGATGGACAATGGTGAAATTGGGTTCTTTGAAGAAAGCTGGACTAGAGGAAGAAAAATTAGTTAACATGGCTAGTGAAAGATCCTTGTAGTCACCCAATGGCATTAGTCATCTTCTTATCATTCATTGCAACCAATCAAAGACCATACCACCTATGACTGAAGTTACTCCTAGATTCATTATCAGAGCACCATTTCCATTCCCATATTAGAATAACAAACAGGTACAATTGAAGTATGATGATAGGGTGACAACTTTGAAGGTTGTTACAAGTGAACTAGCTACTGATAACATAATTAGGGAAAGCTATATGACTAGGAGTGGTTACATCTATGGTCCATAAATCAGTGAAACTAGTTCCAAAACTAAGTTAAAAAGATAGGTATCTAGAAAAATAATAGTTATAGAATATATCCTATTAATCAAAGAAAAAGAAGCTGCCAAATTCCTTAGGTTTATTAAACATAGTAAGTACAGTATAGTGGAACAGTTAAAGCAGTAGCTGGCAAAGATTTCTATGTTGACCATGTTGCTTAGTTCAGAAGCGCATCAAAATGTCTTTTTAAAAGTGTTCAACCAGTCTTATGTACCTCAAGACATCTCTATAAATAAGCTAGATAGCCTAGTAAATAACACTGTTGCTGACAATTACATTTTCTTTAGTGATGATGAAATCCTACCAAGAGGTAGAACTTTACTGAAAGCTTTCCATATTACAACTCACTGTAAAATGACCATATTGCTTAAATTCCTCATTGACAATGGATCGACTTTGAATGTAATGCCACTGATTACGCTGGTTAGCTTACCAGTTGATGTCAGTAGATCAAGCATAGCCATATAGTCTTTAAGGTATTTGATAAGACAAAGAGAGAAACTACAAAAGACTATTTTGATCACTTTAGATATTGGCTTGTGCCCATTTGAGATCGCATTTCATGTGATGGACATTATCCCAACACACAACTATTTGCTGGGATGACCATGGATTCATTTTGCTAAGGCTATCCCATCATCTTTGCACCAAAAAGTTAAATTCATTGTTAATGAGAAGTTGATTAGCCTATCCGGGGAAAAAGACATTGTGGCCATGACTTCTACCAAAGCCCCTTATGTTGAAGAAAATTTTAAAATTAAAGAGTGCTCCTTTAGATCCTTTAAAATTATTAATGCCACCTTTATTGCAGAGGGGTCTGTAATCCCAAAACCTAGACTTTCAAAGAGCACCTGCATGAGTTTGAGCTAGAAATAGACTTAGAAAATGCTTGTAAGGAATCAATAGATCCATCAATGTCATTGGCAAGAAAGGCAAGCATGGATTGGGCTTCAAGCCAGAGTGGAGTCAACAGAAGAAATTTGAAAGCATATCTTAGAGAAAAAAAACTAGCCCAAGCTGTTGGTCAATAGTCAAGCCAAGAATCGACCCTCTACCCTTTACTGGATGAAATTTTTTATTTTACGGTGGTTTTTAATCCAAAAGCTAAACAAAGAGAAATCAATGAAGTTATTATGATGGCTAACGAAACTTTCAAGAAATGTTAGGTGACCACCATTAAAAAAAATAGTAGAGAACCAAATGATGATCATGGGATCTATCATTGTCCTCTTAGATCCGTCTTTAAAATTTGGACTTGTAATGAGAGGACTATAGTTTTTAGGTTGATTTCAAAGTAATCTTGGAACTCATTTTGTCATCTAAAAATCTTTTTGTGAAAACTTGAAATCTTAAATTATCATTTACTAAAATAAAATAAATATGACCTTTTTGTCTATGTCCAATTTTTTTATACCAAAAATTTTTTTTCCCTTTTCATATACACTTACACAATCAGGTCTTACATTTTTTTGCCCATTCCTTTCTTTTTTTTTTACCTTTATAGATTTCCCACTAAGGAAAAGTGGATAATCCTAAGCATGATTTCAAAGATCAATTTTGAATTGGCTTTTTGCTTGAATGAGGTCAATTTTGAAAAAGATGTTGATGATAATACTTTGCCACTTGATCTGTTAAAAATAATTGAGCAGAGGATGAATGGATAATGCCTCATGAAGAATCCATGAAGATGATAAATTTAGGGGATGATGAGGATGAGAAAAAAAGTCAGAATAAGGACTGCCTTTATGCCCATCACTAGGAAAGGATTAATAAGTTTGCTTCGAGAATTTTGAGATGTTTTTGTATGGTCATACAAGACATGCCGAGGTTGGATACTAAAATCATAGTCCATAAATTACCTCTAAAATCATAATATAAATCAATTTAGCAATAGTTAAAAAGAATGAAACCCAAAGTGCTTTTGAAAATATAAAAAGTGGTAAAGAAACAGTTCGAGGTTGGATTTCTCTAGGTGGCAAAATATTTAGAATAGGTCAAAAACATTATCCAGTTACTAAAAAGGATATTTAAGTTAGAATCGAGGACCTAAATCGAGCAAGTCTGAAGGATAATTTCCCTCCTCCTCATATAGATGCTCTAGTTGATAATACTGTCAAGAATTGTTTGTTTTCTTTTATGGATGGATTTTTAGGTATAACCAGATAAAAATGCTGCCAGAAGATATGGAAAAGAAAATATTTGTCATAATATAAGGAATTTTTTGTATAAAGTAATGTCTTGGACTAAAGAATGTCAGGGTAACTTATCAAAAAGCAATGGTCACCCTATTCCATGATATGATGCAAAAAGAAATAGTGGTACATGATTGCCAAGTCACCTCAGGAGGAGGGGCACGTCATGGATTTATGAAAGTGGTTTAAAAGTTAGAGAAAGTATCAATTGAAATTAAATCCAACAAAATTTAGCACAAGATCGAGGAAATTATTAAGCTTCATTGTAAGTAAAAAAGGGATTGGAGTTGATTTGGATAAGATTAAAGCCAAACAAGAATTACCATCACTACATACTCAAAAAGAGGTGCGAAGTTTTTTAGGGAAGTTGAATTACATTGCAAGATTCATATCCCAACTCATAAATAGTGTAATCCTATATTCTAACTTTTGCAAAAATAAAATCTTGCTGAATGGAATGAAGAATGCCATGAAGCATTTGAAAAAGTTAAGCATTATTTTTGTAATCTACCAGTATTGACGCCACCTGTACCAAGACATCCTTTGATTTTGTACTTGTCAGTATTTGAAAAGTCCATGGGATTTATTACCTCTGCAAGAAATTCCTTGACTCTGAGCTAAATTAATTTCAAATAGAAAAGATATGTTGTGCCCTAGTTTAGGCTACAAAAAAGATCTAACGATACATGTAGTATCATATCACATAGTTGATCACCAAAATAGACTCGATCAAGTTTCTTTTTGAAGCAATGGCTTTTTCAGAAAGGATAGCTAGATGGCAAGTCTTGCTATTGGAATATGATATGGTTCATGTGAGTTAGAAGTCAATCAAAAGAATTGTTATCACCGAATTCCTAGTAAACCAGGCACTTGATGATTATCAATCATTGAATTTTGACTTTCTTAATGAGGATTTAATGAATATTTTGGTAGAAAAAGAATGAGAGTTATCAAAAGAATTAAAAAAAAATGTATTTCAATGGAGCATCAAATGCTTTAGGACATAAAATTAGGGCGATCTTAATATCTTTAGAAGGAAATTATTACCCTTTCACTACTATATTAGACTTTGATTGTACAAATAGTGTAGTAGAATATGAAACATGTGTTATGGGACTTCGAGTAGTTGTAGAGAGAAAAGCTCAATTATAAAAAGTATATGTAGACTCAGTCTTGGTGATTTTTTAATTACGTAGAGAGTGGGAACTTGAGATTCGAGGATGCAACAATATAAAAAACTCATTCTAGAATCTCTTAAAGAGTTTGAGAAGGTGGAATTTATTCATTTGACCTAAGATGATAATCAAATGGCAGATGCTCTAGCCACTTTGGCTTCAATGTTTAAAGTAAATAAGGGTAAGAGGTAATGCCCATTCAAATGAGAATATACGAGTCTCCTACATACTATTATGATGTCAAAAGGGAAATAAATGGCCTTCCATGGTTTTAGACATGAAAAGATATCTGAAGGATTGAGATACCTTGATAATGCCTCTGAGACTAACAAAAAAACTTTAAAAAGGCTGGCAATGAATTTTTTCTTAGATGGGGACATTCTTTACAAGAAGAGTTACGATTAAATGTTACTAAGATATGTTGATGATCTTGAATGCATAGTAGATATTGGAAGAAGTGCAAGAAGGGATTTGTTATATCCATGCAAATGGACACAAAATGGTAAGGCAAATCATGAGACTGGGTTATTTCTGGATGACCATGGAGTATGATTGTATTAAATATGCACAAAAGTGTTATAAATGCCAAGTCTATGCTGACAAGATCCATATACCACCTTTGCCATTACATGTCATAACTACACCATGGCCTTTCTCTATATGGGGCATAGATGTTATTGGACCAATTACCCCTCTAGCTTTAAACCATCATCGCTTTATCTTTGTTGCTATTGATTACTTCACCAAATGGGTTAAAGTAGCCTCGTACACAAATGTGACAAGGTTAACAGTGATAAAAGTTTTGAGAACTAATATCATTTGTCAATTTAGGATCCTGAAAGAATTATGACCGATAATGCCTCCAACTTGAATAGTAAATTAAAAATAGAGGTGTGTACCTAGCTTAAAATATGTCATCATAATTTAGTGATATATCACTCAAATATGAATAGAGCTGTAGAGGTGGTTAATAAAAATATTAAGTGAATTTTAGGGAAGATGGTAAAAACCTACAAAGATTGGCATGAGAAGCTCTCCTTTGCCCTCTTGGCTTATAGAACTTTAGTCCAGACTTCAACTAGGGCAATGCCTTATTCGTTAGTCTATGGCACAGAGGCTATCTTACTAATTAAAGTAGAGATCCCTTCACTCTAGGTTCTAATGGAAACTAAGTTGAAAGAAGCTGAATAGGTCCTAGATCATTATGAGTAGCTGAACTTTATCAAGGAAAAAAGGCTAAAAGCCATTCAACATGGGCAGACATACCAGAAAATAATGAAAAGAGTGCATGATAAGAAAATTCATCCCAAGAAATTCTTTGAAAGAGAATTGGTGCTGAGAAAAATCCTGCTAGGACAAAATGATCCCTAGGGCAAATGGGCACCCAATTAGAAAAGGGCCTTATGTTGTCCAAAAGACAGTTTCAAGAGAAACGTTGATATTGGTAGAGATGCATACAGCAATTCTATCAAGCCTCATGAATTTAGATAATGTAAAAAAGTGTTATGCCTAAAGAAAGAGAAAGAAAAAAAAGATGAAAACCCAAAAGGGTATCCATTCTAAAAAAAAAAAAAACAGATAATAACCTAAAAAGATGTCTGTTTCAAAAAAAAGTAAAAATCAGATAAAAACCAAAAAAGACATCTAATCAAAGGCAATATAGGGGGAGGCTTTAAGCTGAAAACCAAAAATGATAGTTTAAGCATGTGAAATGAATGGGCAAAAGCATAATTTGCTGAAAGACTAAGTCTGAAAAAGGCATAGTATGATTGGAGACATTTTCAAGAGATGAATCTTCATTAAAGTAAACTTTTCGTTTAGGAAAAATCTTTGAAAAACTGAATGGAAGATTTTGTTTATTAGAGTAATATACAAATCTCTTTTGTATTTCACTATCATTTTTAAAATAACCGATGTTATATGTTCTTTCCTTTTTGCAACATGTATTTTCATTCATAACTTTGTTAAATAGTCTTTTTAACCGTGCTAACATTTCTGATAAATGATAGTCAACATTTTAAGCAAATAAAAATCAATAAAAAGATGACATTTTGATTCCTCTATTTTACTTTGAATGAGATTAAAACATTATAGGGAACTTAGTTAGTAATCCAAAGTCTTTCAAACAATCTAGGAAGAATTAGGTTGGATAAACTACAAATTCCCCATAACATTTTTCTTCTTTAGTGTGTATCTATTTGTTTCGACTATTAATGGAAATTTTAAAAACCATATATTCCCCATCATGCTCTTCTGTTTCAGCTTATATCAGTTTGTTCTAGCTATTGATAGGAAATTTTAGAGACCATATATTCCCAATCATGTTTCTCTTTCTCAAATCCTAAATGATATTGGTGCGTCACCTGGTTTGACTTATTAAGAAAAAGTGTATCTTATCCATAATGATCTTTAAATATGCCTTCAAATTCAAATTCAAGCGCTGAGATCCCCAATGCTTTTTGATGATGCTTTCAATCTCTAAATAGAAATATAGGCCCATTCCATCGAAAAAACAAGAAATATCTATCACATTTTCTAAAAAGATAAATTTAACTCCAAAATAAGTTAGATCAGACATTGATAACGAAAATTCATCATATGTATTCCTCATGCATTTGTATTCACATTTAACAATTTACAGATCTTAAGTTGAATATAATATTGGAAAGAGCCTTTCGATATGTTAATTGTTTTAGAACTAGAAGGTAAACCTTGCATTATTTCAAGCAATCCAAATATGAAGCATTTTTATCTTGTTTGACTATATCAATTTTACCCTGGTCAACCTTTTATTCCTAGGATTAATCATAATCACTTTCATTTGACTATATCAATTTTACCCTAGTCAGCCCTCTAAACCTAGAATTACATCCAGGTCACTTTCGTTTGACTGCCCTGGTTAACCCTTTTATATCTAGAATTACATCCTGGTCACTGTCATTTAATTGTATTGGTTTTGCCTTAGTAAACTCTTTTGACTTAGCTTACAACCTGGTAATCCTCATTTGACTTGTCAGTTTTCTCTCAGTTAACCCTTACCTATATTGACTTGTTGGCTTTATCCCACTCAACCCTTTTCATTTATTGACTTGTCAGTTTTATCTTGGTCAACCTCTTTTATTTGTTAAGTTGTCAGTTTTGTCTCAGTCAACCCTTACCTATGTTGACTTATTGGTTTTATCTCGGTCAACCCTTTTCACTTATTGACTTATTGGTTTCATGTTGGTCAACCTTACATATGTTGATTTATCCATTTTTTTGATCAAACCTTACCTATGTTGACTTATAGACTTCATTTTAATCAACCTTTTTCATTTGTTGACTTGTAGGTTTCGTCTCAATCAACCCTTACTTATGTTAACTTATCAATTTCATCTTATTTAACTCTCTTTATTGTTAACTTGTATGTTTTGTCCGGGTCAACTTTTTTATTGACTAATCGGTGTTGTCCTGGTTAACTGCCTTTATTTGTTGACTGGTAGGTTTCATCCTGGTTAACTTATTTTGTTGACTTACATGGTTTTGTCCCAGTCAACCCCTTTTGACTAAGTTTTATCCTAGTCAACGTTTAATTTAATAATTCACCTTTGATTAATTAATTATTATGTTCGTTATTAGTTTAGATTATTTTTCGAAGCTTAACAAGCTGAACAAATTATGTCTATTTGGTTATTGCCCTATTCCTGATTCTCAGCAACGATCGAAGTGTAGACACCTAATTTTATCTCTGTCTTTTTACCAATAATCATGAATATTCAAGATTGAGAATTTAACGGTTGCCTTCATTGGGAACAATCTTTTTTAAGATCTTTTTTAAAATGGCCGTAAGTTCACATGATAAAAAAAGCCATATTTTAACCTTTAATTTTGGATATATAGGATGAATTTTAAGAGAAAAATTATTTTTAATATTTTCCTATCAAATTTTTGGAAATCTATTTTTGTCAATGATATCACAGTCAAATTGCCTAATTTTAAGAATTTATTAAGAATTTTTTATAAAATTTAAAAAATTTACTGTCGTATATTCTTATTAATACCTACGTGGTATTTATGTCGATACTCACTCTAAAAAGTCAAAAATATTCAAGGAAAATTTCATATTTGCATTTTATACCATAAGGTGTCCAAGTTCCCCATTTTAGTAATTAATGTTGAATTTTTCACAGTATTATGAGCATTACACTCGTAAAATTTTTTCTGGCAAAATTATTTTAAATTCTAGATTTTTATCTTTACCATTTTGTAAATTAGTATTTTGGATAATATGTTTTATTTAATTCATTTTTATATAAGTTTTAATGAATTCTTTGACACTTTCTTGGTTTTAAAATACAAACTTTTCTTTATCTGAAAATTTTTGGTGGAATTTTCTCGGGTTTTGAATTTAAAAATTCTTTAAATATTCACATTTGATCACCGTTAAATCTGTTCTTCAAAAATCATTTATTTGTTATAAATTTTAGGATTTTTCTCATTTCCAAAATACGAAGTTGTCTACTTCATAGAATTTTTTAGGAAGATTTTTTTAAGTTTATAATTTTTAAAATTCTTCAAATATTATTATTAAATCCCCATTAAATCAGTTTTGAAAAATTCCTTTTATTTAATGAGTTTTGCATTTTTGTTAGAATTTTCTCCACTTTTAAGATTCAAAGTTTTCTACTCCGTAAAATTTTTTAGGAGGATGTTTCTAAGTTTATAATTTTTAAAATTTATAAAATATTCTTATTAAATTACTATTAAATCAGTTTTCCAAAATTTAATTAATTTGATGTGTTTTAATTTTTTTTAATTTTATAAGTTTTGGAATTCCAATCAGGTTCTTTTCATTATTTTTTCCTAGTTTTGTTCATGATTATTAATTATTAATTTTTCATTTTATTATCATTATTTTAATTTTATTTTAATTAATGTTTATTTTCTATTAGTTTTATGAAAACTAGTCTAATTGATTTTCAACTTTTCCCTAACCAATTTAGTTGAATTTTAATTACCTATTAGTGATATTATCAATGGAATCATAACAATATATTTTTGAATGACAAGTAATTGCAAATCAAATTAATGTAATCTCATATTTCCATGCCAATAAGACAAAAGTCAAAAGAATGAAATTGAAATTAAAAAAAAAAAGAAAATATTTTCGGCCGAGGGATCTTTCTTGATCCCTTGGCCATTGCTTCCCCTTATAAATAAAGGGAGGATTTTGTTGTTCAAAAGGTTTTTTTGGTTGAAAAAAAAAAGACAGAAAGCTTAAAATAAACAAAATAAAAAACAAACACTTGAGAAAAAAAATTTCAATTTTCTAAGCTTTGTTTAGGTATAAGCTAAATTCTATTTTTGTTTTTCTTCATTTTTATTCATTTGTCATCTCATTTATGATTCAAAACCATGTTAAGGCTCATGGATCTTCATCCATGTTGAAGGCTGAACAAGAAGATTTTGTATATTTGTGATATTTGATGTTGTTTTTTTTTAAGTTATTTCTTCATTTTTGCCTCAAAATATGTTGTTGTTGTTGAGATCTTAACCTTATTGTCTATGTATGTTGATGGTTATGTTGTTTCTTTTTTATTTTCATGTTAATATATGATTAAGTCTATTTGTATATTCATTTTTATTTTTATTGTATTTTACTTTTATTTTGGTTCAGTATTTTTTTGGTCATTATTTTTTTATCTCAAAGCATGCTTATGTCTGATATTTTTGGTTTGGCCATTTGATAGGTTCTTTTTTATGATAATTTTGTGCATATTTCTATAATAATTGTATGTTTTTCTTGTTTTTAGGTTATTTTATAATACTAGTTAAGGACTAGTTTGCAAAATGTGAAAATTTTTTAGGCCATTTTTGGGTTTGGCCGAAAGCTTCATCGGCTGTATGGAAATTGATTTTGAGTGTTCTAGAACATGTTTTAGGCATTTTTCATACTTTAGGGTCATTATGCAATTTTCCAAAGTTTAGGGACTAGTTTGTAAAAAATAAAAAATTATTGTCTTTTTTAAAAGGTGTTTGACCGAACCTTCATATGCATGTTCTTAATGATCAACATTCTGATTTTTACTTGATTACTCATATTTTATGATTATTTAGGATGTTTCTTTTATTTTAGGCACCTAAGTCTAAAATTAAAAAGTTTAGGGATAACTAGCAAATTTTAATATTTAGGAGTAAAATAGTCATATTCGTTATTTTTATGGTCTTCCATAGGGGTATAGAAATTTTCAAAACCTTTTGTATTCTCTCAGTTTTTCATAGGGTATGAAATGAAATTTTTAGAAAGTTTAGAGCCTTAATTGTAATTCTTACATTTTAAGCCAAATTTTAAACTTAGGTTTCCCTATTTAAGATAAACTCATTATTTCATGATTATTTTAGTGTCTATTAGGATACCGGGATACTTTCACATCAAATATATGCCCTAAGGGCATTTTGGTAATTTTTCTTGAGCCAAATCCTAGGTAGTCATCAGGATGCTTTCATGCGAAAGATATACATTTACGATAGGTTCACCTTTTTATAATCTTTTTAATTACCTTTAGGGTTGCCGGGATACTTTCATATCAAAAAAACACCCTAGGAGCATTTTAGTAATTTCTTTAGAATCAAGTTTTAGGTAGTCATCGAGATGCTTTTATGCCAAAGATGTATATTTAGGATTGGTTCACCTTTTTATAATTCTTTACGTGTGCTTTAGGGTTGCCAGGATGCTTTCACATCAAAGATACACCCTAGGAGCATTTTGATAATTTCTTTCGAATTTAGTCCTAGATAGTAATCGGGATGCTTTTGCACCAAAGATGTACATTTAGGATAGGTTCAACTTTTTATAACCCTTTTCATGTCCATTACGATCACCGAGATACTTTTACGTCGAAGGTACACCTCAAGGGTATTTTGGTAATTTCTTTAAAATCGAGTCTTAGGCAGTCATCGGATGCTTTTATGCTAAAGATGTACATTTAGGATAGATTCACCTTTTTATAATCCTTTTCATATCCTTTAGGGTTGCTAAGATACTTTCACGTCGAAGGTATAGCCCAAGGGCATTTTGGTAATTTTGCATTAGAACGAAATCCTATGTAATTACTAGGATACTTTCATGTCAATGGTATATATTAAGAATAGATTTATCATTTTAGATTGTTATCGAATCTTAGGATATTCTATAAATATTTTTAATAAAATATAAATTTTTTTTTTAGAAAATTAAGGTAACATCTCCAAGTTGAAAAAACGTGGGGTTTCTCCCAAAATATAAGAGGGGTTCAGGGATTATTTTAATAATGAGATACTCTTTCCAAAGTAGAAATCAAGATTTTTGTAAATTTCAAAAAAAATGAAACCTTTCGCAGTCTTTCGGCCCTTTTACGGGATATGAACTATATTTTAATTTTTAAAATCTTTTGTGTTCCTGTAGTCTTCCATTAGGGTACAAAAGAAAATGATAAAGAGCTTTCGTATTCCACTGGTCCTCCAGTAGACAGCGTAAAAGATTTTAATTTTTAAATTTTAAAAACTCAATGATTTGAATATGAAATAAAAATTTTTTTCATAAGATAGTATTTTATGAATTTACAATTAAATGCCATATATAGAAACCGAACAAAAAATTAAAAACTAAACTTAACACATAATTAATAAGAAATCGATTTTCAGGCATCCCAAGAGAGTCGATCCTTATTTGTGATTGTAACTGACTCCTGGACCCTTTATATGATCTTTAGTACAATGAAGGTCCTCGGAGTTGGTATTCGAGGGTTTCGTAACCCTTGAAATACGAAATCGATAGGTGACTAATATCATCTAGCCCAAATAGATTGGTGGTGACTCTAAATAAATAGTCATTGCATAATGACTATTAAGGTCAAGTCGAGTGAGCAATTCATGTTGACCACCTAGTTCTCGAAAATAAAAAAGTGTCGATAACGATATGGCATATAGCAACAAGAGAATACAAAATAGTTATATATCAACAAATATCAAAGCAAAGGCCATTTAAGTCAGGCTTGGTTAGGATTCATATCCCGGCCACGTTGTGATAATAATCTGAAATCTTTTCATGATTCGTCTACAAAAACATATTCTCCTCTTTGTGATAGATGATATTAATTCTTTGATTTCTCAAAAAGGCATTTCATTTGACCATTTTTCTTAGAATCAAAGTTTGTCCCTTAAAAGAAACTAACATAGATTCTTGTAATAGTTTCCATTCTTTTTATGATTAGGCTACAAAAACACATTCTCCTTATTAGGGTACACTATACTAAGGCTTCGATTCTGAAAGAAAAGTTGTTCTTTCTACCATTTACCTTAGAATCAAAGTACATCCCTCAAAAAAGATGAACATGGATTCTCATAATAATGTCCATTCTTTTCATGATTGGGCTACAAAAACACATTTTCTTCATTCTGATACATGATATTGATGCTTGGATTTCACCAAAAAAAAAGCTTTTCCATAATTTTTCTCAAAATCAAAGTTCACCAGTCAAAAGAGATGAACAAGGATTCTTATAATAATGTCCATTATTTTTATGATTGGGCTATAAAAACGCATTCTCCTTATTAGGATACACAATATTGATGCTTTGATTTTGCAAGAAAAGCTTTTGTCCATCATTTTCCTTAGAATCAAAGTTCATCCTTCAAAAAAGATGAACCTGGATTGTCATAAAACTTGACCTTTTTTCATGATTGGCTATAGAAATCTCCTCATTGGGATGCAAGATATTGATGCTTCAATTTCACTAGAAAAGCTTTGCTTTCCAACATTTTCCTTAGAATCAAGTTCATAACTAAAAAGTGGTGAACAGGGAATCTTATAATAATTTGGCCTCTTTTTGTGATTGGGCTAAAAAAACACATTCTCTTCATTCTAATACACGATACTGATGCTTTGATTTGATAACATAAGCTTTTCATTCCACGATTTTCCTTACAATCAAAGCACGCCCCTTAAAAGAAACAAACATGGATTGTCGTAATAATCTACATTCTTTTCATGATTAGGCTACAAAAACAAATTCTCCTCATTCGAATACACGATACCGAAGCTCTAATTTTAAGAGAAAAGCTTTTCCTTCCACCATTTTCCTTTGAATCAAAGTTCATCCCTTAAAAAACATGAACATGGATTCTCATAATATTGTCCATTCTTTTCGTAATTAAGCTAAAAAAACACACTCTTCTCATTGGCGTACATGATATTATTGCTTTTATTTTAAAGGAAAAGCTTTTTTTTTTCACTGTTTTACTTAGAACCAAATTTTATTCCTTAAGAGTGACAAACACGGATTCTCATAGTAATATCCATTCTTTTCATGATTAGGCTAGAAAAACACATTCTTCTCGTTGGGATATATGATATTCATGCTTTGATTTCATAAGAAAAGCTTTTTTTTTCACTATTTTCCTTGGAATCGAAGTTTGTCCCTCAAAAGAAATGAACATGGACTCTCATAATAATTTCATTCCTTTTGTGATTTGGTAACAGAAACGCATTCTCCTCCTTGTGATAGACGATATTAATGCTTTGATTTTGCAAGAAAAGAATTTTTTTTCCTTCACTTTCCTTAGAATGAAAGTTTGTCCCTCAAAAGCTACTAACGTAGATTCTCGTAATAGTCTCCATTATTTTTATGATTGGGCTACAATCTCCTTATTGGGGCACACTACATTAAGGCTTTGATTCTGAAAGAAAACCTTTTCTTTCTACTATTTACCTTAGGATTAAAGTTCATCCTTCGAAAGAGACAAACATAGATTCTTGTAGTAACATCCATTCCTTTCATGATTAGGCTACGAAAACATATTCCTTTATTCTGATACATGATATTGATGCTTTAATTTCACATAAAAAGATTTTCCATAATTTTCCTCAAAATCAAAGCTCGCCACTCAAAAGAGATGAACAAGGATTCTTATAAAAATGTCCATTCTTTTCATGATTGGGCTATAAAAACACATTCTCCTCATTGGGATACATAATATTTATGCTTTGATTTTTCAAGAAAAGCTTTTTTTCCCACATTTTCCTTAGAAACAAAGTTCTTCCCTCAAAAGAAATGAACTTGGATTGTCATAAAAATCAGCATTCTTTTCATGATTTGGCTATAGAAATCTCCTCATTGGGAAACAAGATATTAATGCTTCGATTTTAGTAGAAAGGCTTTTCTTTCCACCATTTTCCTTGGAATCAAGTTCGTATCTTAAAAATGGCAAACATGAATTCTTATATTAATTTGGCTTTTTTTTGTGATTGGGCTACAAAACACATTCTCTTTATTCTGATACATGATATTGATGCTTTGATTTGATAAGAAAAGCTTTTGATTCCACCATTTTCCTTAGAATCAAAGCTCGTCCCTCAAAAGAAACAAACATGGATTGTCTACATTCTTTTCATGATTGGGCTACAAAAACACATTCTCCTCATTAGGATACATGATATTGATGCTCTAATTTTAAGAGAAAAGCTTTTCCTTCCACCATTTTCCTTTGAATCAAAGTTCATCCCTTAAAAAGCATGAACATGGATTCTTATAATAGTGTCCATTCTTTTTATGATTGCGCTAAAAAAACACACTCTTCTCATTGGGGTACATGATATTGTTGCTTTTATTTTAGAGGAAAAGCTTTTCTTTCCACTATTTTACTTAGAACCAAAGTTCATCCCTTAAGAGAGACAAACATGGATTCTTGTAGTAATATCCATTCTTTTCATGATTAGGCTAGAAAAACACATTCTTCTCGATGGGATGTATGATATTCATGCTTTGATTTCACAAGAAAAGCTTTTTTTTTCACCATTTTCCTTAGAATCAAAGTTTATCCATTAAAAGAAATGAACATGGATTCTTATAATAATCTGTATCCCTTTTGTGATTGGGCAACAAAAACACATTTTCCTCTTTGTGATAGATGATATTAATGCTTTGATTTTGCAAGAAAAGCATTTCTTTCCTCCATTTTCCTTAGAATAAAAGTTTGTCCCTCAAAAGCGACTAACATAGATTCTCATAATAGTGTCCATTATTTTCATAATTGGGCTACAATCTCGTCATTAGGGTACACTATATTAAGGCTTTTAATTCTGAAAGAAAAGCTTTTCTTTATGCCATTTACCTCAGAATCAAAGTTCATCCTTCGAAAGAGACTAACATAGATTCTTGTAATAACATCCATCTTTTCATGATTGAGCTACAAAAACACATTTCCTTTATTTTGATACATGATATTGATGCTTTGATTTCACATAAAAAGCTTTTCCATAATTTTCCTCAAAATCAAAGCTCACCACTCAAAAAAGATGAATAAGGATTGTCATAATAATGTCCATTCTTTTCATGATTGGGCTATCAAAAAAATTTTCGTCATTGGAATACACAATATTATGCTTTGATTTCACAAGAAAAGTTTTTTCCCACATTTTCCTTAGAAACAAAGTTTATCCCTCAAAGGAAATAAACTTGGATTGTCATAATAATCGGCATTCTTTTCATGATTTAGCTACATAAATCTCCTTATTGGGATACAAGATATTGATGCTTTGATTTCACTAGAAATGCTTTTTTTCTACCATTTTTCATAGAATCAAAGTTCATACCTTAAATGTGGCGAACATGGATTCTCATAATAATTTGGCTTCTTTTTGTGATTGGGCTACAAAAACACATTTTCTTCATTCTGATACACAATACTGATGCTTTGATTTCATAAGAAAAGCTTTTCTTTCCACTATTTTTCTTAGAATCAAAGCTCATCCCTCAAAAGAAACGAACATGGATTGTCATAATAATCTACATTCTTTTCATGATTGGGCTGCACAAACACATTCTTCTCATTAGGATACAGAATATTGATGGTTTGAGTTCATAGGAAAAGTTTTTCCTTCAGCATTTTCCCTTGAATCAAAGTTCATCCCTAAAAAAAAATGAATATGGATACTCATAGTAATGTCCATTCTTTTCCTGATTGGGCTACACAAACACATTCTTCTCCTTCGAATACATGATATTGTTGGTTTTATTTTGGCAAAAAAGCTTTTCTTTTCACTATTTTACTTAGAACCAAATTTCCTCTTTTAAGAGAGACAAACATGGATTCTCGTAGTAATATGCATTTTTTTCATGATTAGGCTGGAAAAACACATTCTCCTCATTGGTATATATAATATTGATGCTTTGATTTTACAAGAAAAGCTTTTTTTCACCATATTCCTTAGAATCAAAGTTTATCCCTTAAAAGCGACTAACATAGATTCCTGTAATAGTGTCCATTAGTTTCGTGATTAGGCTATAATCTCCTCATTGGGGTACACTCTATTAAGGCTTTGATTCTAAAAGAAAAGCTTTTCTTTCTACCATTTACCTTAGAATAAAAGTTCATCCCTCGAAAGAGACGAACATAGATTCTTGTAATAATGTCCATTCTTTTCATGATTGGGCTACAAAAACACGTTTCCTTCATTCTGATAAGTGATATTGATGCTTTGATTTCATAAAAAAGCTTTTCCACCATTTTCCTCAAAATTAAACTTCGTCACTTAAAAGAAATGAACAACAATTCTTATAAGAATGCCCATTCTTTTCATGATTAGGCAATAAAAACACATTCTCCTAATTGGGATACATAATATTGATGCTTTGATTTTGCTAGAAAAGCTTTTTTTTCCATCATTTTCATTGGAAAAAAAGTTTGTCCCTTAAAAGAGATTAACCTAGGTTGTCATAATAATCAGCATTCTTTTCACGATTTGGCTATAGAAATCATTGGGACAGAAGATATTGATGCTTCGATTTCACTAGAAAAGCTTTTCTTTCCATCATTTTCCTTGAAATCAGTATTCATACTTTAAAAGTGGTGAACATGGATTCTTATAATAATTTGGCTTCTTTTTGTGATTGGGTTGCAAAAATACATTCTCTTCATTCTGATACATAATATTGATGCTTTGATTTCACAAGAAAAGCTTCCCTCAATAAAACAAACATGGATTGTCAGAATAAACTACATTATTTTTGTGATTAGGCTACAAAAACACATTCTTCTTATTAGGATACACAATATTGGCACTCTGATTTCGCAAGAAAAGCTTTCTTTCCACCAATTTCCTTTGAATCAAAATTCATCCTTCAAAAGAGACAAATGTGGATTCTCATAGTAATGTCTATTCCTTTCATGATTGGCTACAAAAATATATTCTCCTCATTGGAATATACCAAATTGTTGCTTTTATTTTAGAAGAAAAGCTTTTCCTTCTACCATTTTACTTAGAACCAAAGTTTATCCCTCAAAAGAGACAAATATGGATTCTCATAATAATATCCATTCTTTCCATAATTAGGCTAAAAAAACACATTCTCCTTATTTGGATATATGATATTGATGCTTTGATTTTGGAAGAAAAGCTTTTCCTTCCACCATTTTCCTTAGAATTAGGTTTTGACCCTCAAAAGAGACAAACATGGATTCTTATAATAATATCCATTCTTTATGTGATTGGGCTACAAAATGGCATTCTCCATATTAGGATGAATGATTTCACAAGAAAAAGCTTTCACTTATGCCATTTTCCTTGTAATCAAAGTTTGTCCCTCAAAAGCGACAAACATGGATTCTTATAATAGTGTCTATTACTTTCATGATTATGCTACAAAAATAGATTCCTCTAATTTGGATACATTATGTTGATGCTTTGATTTTGAAAGAAAAACATTTCTTTCTACAATGCACCTTAGAATCAAAGTTTATCCTTCAAAAGAAACGAACATGGATTCTCATAACAATGTCTATTCTATTCATGATTGCGCCATAAGAACACATTTTCCTTGTTAAGATACACAATATTGATGCATTAATTTCACAAGAATAGCTTTTTTCTACCATTTTCCATAGAAATAATGCTCATCCCTTGAAAGAAATAAAGACAAATTCTCATAATAATCAGCATATTTCATTATTAGGCTATAGAAACACATTCTCCTCATTGGGATACATGGTACTAATGCTCTAATTTCACTAGGAAAGCTTTTTTTTCCTACCATT
The DNA here is from genome assembly GCA_038381775.1 of Adansonia rubrostipa. Taxonomy (NCBI): domain Eukaryota; kingdom Viridiplantae; phylum Streptophyta; class Magnoliopsida; order Malvales; family Malvaceae; genus Adansonia; species Adansonia rubrostipa. The sequence continues at coordinate 23,335 of JBBYHM010340059.1, forward strand.
TTCCTTAAAACAAAAGTTCATACCTCAAAAGTGGTAACCCTAGATTTTCATAGTAATTTGTCTTTTTTTCATGATTGGGCTACAAAAACATATTCTCTTCGTTCTGATACTCGATATTGATGCTTAAATTTTGTAGGAAAAGCTTTTTTTCCACCATTTTCCTTAGAATCAAAGTTCGTTCAAAGAGATGAAAGTTAATTCTCATAATAATGTCCATTCTTTTCATGATTAGGCTACAAAAACACGTTCTCTTCATTAGGATATGCAATATTGATGCTTTGATTTCGCAAGAAAATTTTTTTTTCCATTCTTTTTCTTAGTATCAATGCTCATCCCTTAAAAGTGATGAACAAGGATTCTTGTAATCATGTTCATTTTCTCCTAGTTAGGCTAGAAAAACAATATCTCCTCATTGGAATACATAATATTGATGTCATGATTTCGCAAGAAAAGCTTTTCTTTCTACCATTTTCCTTAGAATCAAAGTTCATCCCTTAAAGGAGACAAACATTGATTCTTGTAATAATGCCCATTCTTTTTGTGATACGCCTACAAAAGCACATTCTGCTTATTAGGATACATAATGTTCATGCTTTGATTCACAAGAAAAGCTTTTCTTTCCTTAATTTTCCTTAGAATCAAAGTTTGTCCCTAAAAAAGTTAAACATGGATTCTCATAATAATGTCCATTATTTTCGTGATTGGCTTACAAAAACCCATTCTCCTCATTAGGATACATGATATTGATGCTTTGATTCATAAGAAAAGTTTTTCTTTCCATCTTTTCCGTTAGAATCCAACTTCGTCCCCAAAAAGGCATGAAAAATGGATTCTCGTTACAATGTCCATTCTTCTCATGGTTGGGCTGCAAAAACACCTTTTTCTCATTGGGTACACAATATTGCACTTTGATTTTGCAAGAAAAGCTTTTCTTTCCACCATTTTCCTTAGAACCAACATTTGTCCCATAAAAGAAATGGACATGGATTCTCATCATAATGTACATTCATTTTGTGATGGGCTATAAAAACACATTCTCCTCATTGGGATACATGATATTGATGCTTCGATTTAAGAAGAATTTCTTTTCTTTCCACCATATTCCTTAGAAATAATGTTCGTCCCCCAAAAGGGATGAACCTGGAATCCCATAATAATGTTTTATTTTTTCCTGATGAGGCTAAAAAATATATTCCCCACAACAGATTACACAATATTATGCTTTGATTTTAGAAGAAAAGCTTTTCTTTCCATCATTTTGCTTAGAACCAATGTTAGTCTCCTAAAAGAGGTGAACATGGAATCTCGTGATAATGTCCATTCCTTTTGTAGAAACAAAATTCCACTATTTTTCATAGAAACAAAGTTCATCCCTCGAAAAAGATAAATATAGATTCTTGTAATAATAAGCATTTTTCCATGATTGGGCTACCAAAACACATTCTCTTCATTGAAATAAATGATATTGATGCTTTATTTCACAACAAAAGCTTTTTTTTCCACTATTTTCCTTAGAATCATAGTTCGTCCCTCGTAAAAGATGAACATGGGTTCTGGTAATAATGTCTATTCTTCTTGTGATTTGGCTACAAAAACACACTCTCCTCATTGGGATACATAATATTGATGCTTTGACTTTGCAAGAAAAACTTTTACTTCCACCATTTTCCTTAGAATCAGGTTTTGACCCTCAAAAGAGATGAACATGGATTCTTATAATAATATCCATTCTTTATGTGATTGGGCTACAAAAAGGCATTATCCATATTGGGATGCACGATTTCATAAGAAAAGCTTTTCCTTCTACCATTTTCCTTGTAATCAAAGTTCATCCCTCAAAAATGATGAACATGGGTTCTCGTAATAGTGCCCATTAATTTCATGATTACACTACAAAAATAGATTCTCCTCATTTGGATACATGATGTTGATGCTTTAATTTTGAAAGAAAAGCGTTTCTTTCTACAGTGTACCTTAGAATCAAAGTTCATCCCTTAAAAGAAACAAACATGGATTCTCATAATAATGTCCATTCTATTCATGATTGGGCCACAAAAACACTTTCTCCTCTTTAAAATACATAATATTGATGCTTTAATTTCACAAGAACAGCTTTTTTCTACCATTTTTCATAAAAACAATGCTTGTCCCTTAAAAGAGACAAACCTGAATTCTCATAATAATCTGCATTTCTTGTGATTAGGCAACAGAAACACATTCCCCTCATGGGGATATGTGGTACTGATGCTCTGATTTCACAAGAAAAACTTTTTTTCCACCATTTTCCTTAAAACAAAAGTTCATACCTCAAAAGTGGCAACCATGGATTCTAACAATAATTTTTCTTCTTTTCATGATTGGGCTAGAAGAACACATTCTCTTTATTTTGATACTCGATATTGATGCATAGATTTTGCAGGAAAAGTTTTTTTTTCCATATTTTCTTTAGAATCAAAGTTCATTCAAAGAGATAAAAGTTAATGCTTATAATAATGTCCATTCTTTTTATGATTGGGCTACAAAAACACATTCTTCTCATTGGGATATGCAATATTGATGCTTTGATTTTGCAAGAAAAGCTTTTATTTCCATTATTTTCCTTAGCATCAATGCTCATCCCTTAAAAGTGATGAACAAGGATTCTTGTAATAATTTTCTTTTTTTGCTAATTAGACTACAAAAACACTATCTCCTCGTTGGAATACATAATATTGATGGCATGATTTTGCAAGAAAAACTTTTCTTTCTACTATTTTTCTTAGAATCAAAGTTCATCCTTTAAAAGAGACAAACATTGATTCTTACAATAATGTCCATTCTTTTTGTGATACACCTACAAAAGCACATTCTCCTTATTAGGATGCACAATGTTCATGCTTTGATTCACAAGAAAAGCTTTTCTTTCTTTCATTTTCCTTAGAATCAAAGTTTATCCCTTAGAAAGTTAAACATGGATTCTTGTAATAATGTCCATTCTTCTTGTGATTGGCCTACAAAAACCCATTCTTCTCATTGGGATACATGATATTGATGCTTTGATTCACAAGAAAAGTTTTCTTTCCATCTTTTCCCTTTGAATCAAAGTTTATCCCCAAAAAGGCATGAAACATAGATTCTCATTATAATGTCCATTTTTTTCATGGTTAGGCTACAAAAGCACGTTCTCGTTATTGGGTACACGATATTGCACTTTGATTTTCTAAGAAAAGCTTTTCTTTCCACCATTTTCCTTAGAACAAACGTTTGTCCTATAAAAGAAATGGACATGGATTCTTATCATATTGTACATTTGTCCTATAAAAGAAATGGACATGGATTCTTATCATATTGTACATTCATTTTATGATGGCCTACAAAAACACATTCTCCTCATTGAGATACGTGGTATTGATGCTTCAATTTCACAAGAGTCGCTTTTTTTTCCACCATATTCCTTAGAAATAATGTTTGTCCCTCAAAAGGGATGAACATGGAATCCCATACTAATGTTTTATTTTTTTCCTAATTGGGCTAAGAAACATATTCCCCATAACAGATTACAGAATATTGATGCTTTAATTCTAGAAGAAAAGCTTTTCTTTCCATCATTTTGATTAGAACCAATGTTAGTCTCCTAAAAGAGATGAATGTGGATTCTCATAATAATGTCCATTTTTTTTCTAGAAACAAATTCCACTATTTTTATAGAAATAAAGTTCATCCCTTAAAAGAGATAAACATGGATTCTTGTAGTAATCAATATTTTTTCATGGTGGGCTACAAAAACACATTCTCCTCATTGGGATACATGATATTGATGTTTTATTTTGCAAGAAAAGTTTTTCTTTCCATTATTTTCCTTAGAATCATAGTTTATCGCTCATAAGAGATGAACATGGGTTCTCGTAATAATGTCCATTCTTCTCGTGATTAGGCTACAAAAACACACTCTTTTCATTGGGATACACAATATTAATGGTTTGAAGTCATGAGAATAGCTTTTCATTCTACTCTTTGCTTTAGAATCAAGTTATCCCTAAAAAAATATAAACATGGATTCTCATCATATCAGCTTTCTTTTCATCATTAGGCTACAAAAACACATTCTCCTCATTGGGATACATAATATTAACGCTTTGATTTCACAAAAAATGCTTCTTTTCACAATTTTATATACAATCAAATTTCATCCCTCAAAAGTGGCAAACATGAATTCTCATAATAATCTACCTTTTTCTTCCTAACTGGACAAAAAACACATTTACCTTATTCGATACATGATATTAATGGTTTAATTTTGTGAGAAAAGTTTTTCCTTCCAATATTTTTCATAGAAACAAAGTTTGTCCCTTAAAAGAAATGAACATGGTTGCTTGTAATGATCAGCATTTTTTTGTGATCGGGCTACAAAAACATAATCTGCTCATTGGGATACACAATATTTATGCTTTGATTTTGCAAGAAATGCTTTTATGTCTACAATTTTTCTTAGAATCAAAGTTTATCCCTTATAAGAGATAAACATGGATTCTTGTAATAGTATCCTTTCTTTTCATGATTGGGCTACAAAAATACATTTTCCTTATTGGGATACATGATTTGATGCTTTAAATTTGTAAGAAAAGCTTTTCATTCAACCATTTTTCTTAGAATCAAATTTTATCCCTCATAAGAGATAATTGGATTCATAGAAATAAAGTTTATCCTTTAAAATAGACGAACTTGGATTCTTGTAATAGTTTCCATTCTCTTCATGATTATGGAGTAGAGACTAATTCGCATCTTTCGGATACAAGATATTGATTCTTTGATTTCACAAGAAAAGCTTTCCTTTCTACCATTTTCTTTTGAATCAAAGTTCATCACTTAAAAGAAATAAACATGGATTTTTTGTAATAATGTCCATTCTTTTCATGATTGGGCTGTAGAAGCACATTCTCTTCATTAGGATACATGACACTGATGCTTTGATTTGACAAGAAAAGCTTTTCTTTCCACTATTTTCCTTATAATCAAAGTTTGTCCTTAAAAAAAGATTAACAATGATTCTTAAAATAATGCCCATTCCTTTCATGATTGGGCTACAAAAACATATCCTTCTCATTGGGATACATGATATTGATGCTTTAATTCGCATAAAAATCTTTTCTGTCCTCCATTTTCCTTAGAATCAAAGTTTGTCCCTCAAAAGAGATGAACATGGATTAATGTAATATTATCTATTTTTTAATTGTTGGCATACAAAACCCGATTCTCATCATTGGGATGCATGATATTGATGCTTTTTTTTGCAAGAAAAACTTTTCTTTCCATTTTTTTCCTCAAAATTAAAGTTCATCCCTCAAAAGAGACGAACATGGATTCTCATTATAATGTCAATTCTTCTTGTGATTGGGTTGTAAAAACACCTTCTCCTCATTGGGTACACGATTTTAGCACTCTGACTTTACAAGAAAAGCCTTTCTTTCCACCATTTGCTTAGAATCAATGTTCATCCCTCAAAAGAGATAAACATGGATTCTTGTCATAATCTGCATTCATTTTGTGATGGACCATAAAAAACACATTCTCCTTGTTAGGATACATGATATTGATGCTTTGATTTCACAAGAAGCGTTTTTCTTTGCTCTTTAAGAACTAAACAAGTGGATTTCTTTGAAACAATATTCTTGTCTTGAAAGAGATGAAAATGGATTCTCATAATAATGTTGATTTTTTCTTAATTGGGCTATAGAAAAACATTCTCCTCACTAGGTTACATAATGTTGATGCTTTGATTTCACAAGAAGAGATTTTCCCCCATTTCCCATAAAATTAATGTTCATTCCTCAAAAGCTATGAACATGGATTCTCATAATAATATCTATTTTGTTCATGATTGTCCTAAGAAAACATTCTCCTCAATGGGATCCACAATATTGATGCTTTGATTTTTCAAGAAAAGCTTTTTTTCACTATTTTTCATAGAAATAAAACTGGTCCCTTAAAATAGATGAACATGGATTCTTGTAATGACTAGAATTTTTTCATGGATTGGCTACAAAAACACATTCTCCTCCTTAGGATACATGATATTGATGCTTTGACTTTACAAAAAAAGCTTTTTTTTTTCAACATTTTCCCTAGAATCAAAGTTTATTCCTTAAAAAAGATAAACATGGATTTAAGTAACAATGCCCATTTTCTTCATGATTTGCCTACAAAAACATGTTTGCCTCATTGGGATACATGTTATTGATGCTTTGATTCTTAAGAAAAGCTTTATTTTTTGCTATTTTCAATGCTCGTCCCTTAAAGTGATGAACATGGATTCTTGTAATAATGTCCATTCTTTTAAAGATTAGGCCAAAAAACACATTCCCCTTGTTGGGATAATGATATTAATGTTTTCATTTCATAAGAAAAGTTTTTTTTCCACCACTTTCCTTAAAATCAAAGTTCATCACTCAAAACATATTCTCCTTATAGGGATACACAATATTGATGCTTTGAATTCGAAAAGAAAGCTTTTCATTCCACCATTTTTTTTAGAATCAAGGTTTATCACTTAAAAGAGACGAACATGGATTCTCATCATAATCTGCCTTCTTTTCATGATTGGGCTACAAGACCATGTTCCTTATTAGGCTACATGATATTAATGCTTTGATTTCACAAGAAAAGCTTTTCTTTCCATAATTTTCCTAAAAATCAAGGTTTATCCTTTGAAATTGGTGAAAGTGGATTCTTGTAATAATCTGCTTTATTTTCCTGATTACACCATAAAAACACATTCACCTCATTCTGATATACGATGTTGATGCTATGATTTTGCAAAAAAAGTTTTCTTTCTATTTTTTGTAGAAACAAAATTTATCACTTAAAAGAGAAAAACATGGCTTATTGTAATGATCAACATTTTTTTTTGCGATTGGGCTATAAAAACACATTCCTCTAATTGGGATACATGATATTGATGCTTTGATTTTAGAAGAAAAGCTTTTCCTTCCACCATTTCCTTAAAATCAAATTTGGTCTCTCATGACAGACGAATATGGATTCTTATAACAATGTCTATTCTTCTTATGATTGGGCTATCAAAACATATTCTGTTCATTAGATACATGATATTGATGCTTTGAATTTGTAAGAAAGGTTGTTCATTCTACCATTTTCCTTAGAATCAAATTTCATCGTTCATAAGAGATGAACGTACTTTCTCATAATAATGTCCATGCATTTTATTAAAATGCATGATATTAAAGCTTTGATTTTGCAAGATAAGCTTTTCCATCCATGATTTTCCATAGAATCAAGGTTTGTCCTTTAAAAGAGAAGAACATGAATTCTCATCTAATCTGCATTCTTCTTGTGATTAGGTACAAAAACACATTCTCCTCATTGGGATACACGATATTGATGCCTTGATTTTGCCAGAGATGCTTTTCTTTCCACTACTTCTTTTAGAATCAAAGTTCACCCCTCAAAAGCAATGAACATGTATTCTAGCAATAATTTCCATTCTTTTCATGATTAGGCCACAAAAACATATTCTCTTTTTTAGGATACACGATATTGATGCTTTGATTTCGCAATGAAAGCTTTTCTTTCGCCCATTTTCCATGGAACTAAAGTTCATCCCTCAAAAGTGATGAACATGGATTCTTATAATGTTATCCATTCTTATCGTGATTGGGCTACAAAAAACATTATCCTTATTGGGATTCACAATAATAATGCTTTGATTCCACAAGAAAAGTTTTTTTATCCACCATTTTCATTTGAATCAAAGTTTATCCTTTAAAAGCAATGAATATGGATTCTCATAATAATGTTCATTCTTTTCCTGATAGGGCTACAAAAACACGTTCACCAAAGAAAAGCTTTTTTTTCCACTATTTTCATTAAAATCATAGTTTATCCCTCAAAAGAGAAGAACATGGATTCTCGTATTATTGTCCATTCTTTTCATGATTGGGCTGCAAAAACACATTCTCCTCGTTTAGATACACAATTTTGATACTTTGATTAATTTTCATACTTTGATTTTGTAAGAAAAGCTTTTTCTTCCACTATTTTCCTTAGAAAAAAAGTTTATCCCTCAAAGAAGATGAATAAGGAGTCTTTTAATAATGTCCATTCTTTTCATTATTGGGCTGCAAAAACTCTTTCTCATTGGGATATGATATTAATTCTTTGAATTCACATGAAAAGCTTTTCTTTTTACCATTTTCCTTTAAATCAAAGTTCATCCCTTAAAGGAGATGTACATGGATTCTTATAATAATGTTTGTTTTTTTCATGATTGGGCTACAGAAAACATTCTCCTTTTGGGATATATGATATTGATGTTTTGATTTCATAGGAAAAGCTATTCTTTCTACCATTTTTCTTAGAATCAAAATTCATCCCTCAAAAAAGAAAAATAATTATTTTTAAAATAATGTCCATTCTTTTCATGATTGGGCTATAAAAATGCATTATCCTTATTGGGATACATAATGTTGATGTTTTGATTTAGAAGAAAAGCTTTTTGCTCCATCATTTTCCTTAGAATTGAAGTTTATCCCTCAAAAGAGATAAACATGGATTCACATAACAATGTTTATTCTTTCCATGATTGGCTAATAAAAACATATTCGCCTCATTGGGATACATGATGTTGATGCTTTGATTTAAAAGAAAAGCATTATTTTCCACCATTTTCCTTAAAATCAAAGCTCATCCCTATAAAAAAGATAAACATGGATTCTCGTAATAATATCCATATCATTTGAGATTGGGCCATGGAAAAACATTTTTTTCATTGGGATACACGATATTAATGCTTTTATTTCACAAGAAAATCTTTTCTTCCACCATTTCTCTTAGAATCAAAGTTTGTCCCTGAAAAGTGGCAAACATGGATTCTCACAATAATATCCATTCATTTCATGATTAGCCTACAGAAACATATTCTTTTCATCGAGACACATAAACTTAATGCTTTGATTCACAGGAAAAGCTTTTTTTTTACACCATTTTCTTTAGAATCAAATTTTTCTATCAAAAGTGACGAACACAGGTTCTTGTTATAATGTCTAATCTTTTCATGATTGGCCTATAAAACCACCTTTTCCTTCTTGGGGTACACTATATTTACACTCTAAGTTTACAAGAGAAGTTTTTTATTTTCACTATTTTCTTTAGAATCAAGGTTCATCCCTCAAAAGAGACAAACATGGAGTTTTATCATAATCTGTATTTTTTCTTGATAGGCTATTAGGATACACGATATTGATGGTTTGAATTCACAAGAAATGCTTTTTATTCCACCATTTTCTTTAGAATAAAGGTTCATCCCTCAAAAGAGACCAACATGGATTCCAGTCATAATCTGCCTTTTTTTCATGATTGGGATATGAAAACACATTTCTTTCATTGGGATACATGATATTAATGCTTTGATTTCATAAGAAAAACTTATCTTTCCATAATTTTCCTAAAAGTCAAGGTTTATCCCTCAAAAGTGGCAAACATGGATTCTCGTAATAATCTACCTTCTTTTTCTGATTAGGCCATAAAAACACATTCATCTCATTCTGATACACAATATTAATCCTTTGATTTTGCAAAGAAAGCTTTTCTTTTTACTATTTTTCATAGAAACAAAGTTCATCCCTTAAAAAAATGAACATGGATTCTTTTTCATGATTGGGCTACAAAAACACAATCTCCACATTGGGAAACATGATATTGATGACTTGATTTTAAAAGAAAGTGTTTTTTTTTTCAGCAATTTCCTTAAAACCAAGGTCCATCCTTCAAAAGTGATGAACATGTAGGCTTGTAATAATTTCTATTCTTTACATGATTGGGCCATAAAAACACATTCTCTTTGTGATATTGATGCTTTGGTTTTGCAAGAAAAGCTTTTGTTCCCTTATATTTGATAGAGCTAAAGTTTATCCTTGAAAATTGATGAACATGGATTCTTGTCATAATGTCCATTCTTATTATGATTGGTCTACCAAAAACATTCTCCTCATTAGGATTCACGATATTGATTTTTTCATTTCATAATAAAAGCTTTTATATCCACCATTTTCATTTTAATCAAAGTTCATCCTTCAAAAGCAATAAACATGGGTTGTCGTAATAATGTCCATTCTTTTCTTGATTGGGCTACAAAAACACTTTCACCTTGTTGGGATATAAAATATCAATGCTTAGACTTCAAAATAAAAGCTTTTCTTTCTAACAATTTCATTAAAATAAAAGTTTATCCTTCAAAAGAGATGAACATGGATTCTTATATTAATGTCCATTCTTTTAATGATTAGGTTGCGAAAACACATTCTCCTAATTGGGATACATAATTTTGATGGTTTGATTTTGTAAGAAAAGCTTTTCTTGCCATGTTTTCCTTAGAAACAAAGTTCATCCCTCAAATGAGATGAAGAAGGGTTCTTGTAATAAGGTCCATTCTTTTCATGATTGGGCTGCAAAAACTCATTCTCCTTATTAGGATACATAATATTGATTCTTTGATTTCACATGAAAAGCTTTTCTTTCTACTATTTTCCTTTGAATTAAATTTCAACCTTCAAAAGAGATGTACATGGATTCTTATAATAATGTCTGTTCTTTTCTTGATTAAGCTATAAAAACACATTTTCCTCATTAGGATACATGATATTGATGCTTTGATTTAGAGGAAAAGTTTTTCTTTCCACCATTTTCCTTGGAATTAAAGTTCGTCCCTCAAAAGAGATGAATATAGATTCACGTAACAATGTCTATTCTTTTCATGATTGGCCTATGAAAACACATTCGTCTTATTAGGATACATGAAATTAATGCTTTGATTTGTAAGAAAATATTTATTTTCCACCATTTTCCTTAAAATTAAAGCTTATCCCCCTAAAAAAAAGGAACATGAAATCTCATAATAGTGTCCATTCTTTTTGAGAATGGGTCATAGAAATACATTCCTCTCATTGGGATACACGATATTGATGCTTTCATTTCATAAGAAAAGCTATTCTTTCTACCATTTTCCTTAGAATCAAGGTTCATCTCTTAAAAGGGATGATCATGGATTCTCACAATAATGTCTATTCTTTTCGTGATTGGCCTATAGAAACACATTCTCCTTATTGGAACACATGACATTGATGCTTTGATTCACATGAAAAGCTTTTCTGTCCATCATTTTCCTTAGAATCAAAATTTTTTTGTCGAAACTGACAAACATGGATTCTCGTTATAATGTCTAATCTTTTCATGATTAGCCTCCAAAAACACGTTTTCCTCATTAGGTTACATAATATTTACACTCTAACTTTCCAAGAAAAACTTTTATTTCTACCATTTTCTTTATAATCAAGATTCATCTCTTAGAAGAAATAAACATGGATTCTCATAATAATATACATTTTTTCATGATTAGACTACAAAAACACATTCTCCTTATTGGGATACATGATATTAATGCTTTGATTTCGTAGCAAAGGCTTTTCTTTGCACCATTTTCCATAGAATCAAGGCTTATCTCTTAAAAGCGACGAGCGTGGATTCTCGCAATAATGGCTATTTTTTTCTTGATTAGGCTACAAAAATGCAATCGCCTTGCTAGGATATGTAATATTGATGCTTTGATTTTATAAGAAAAGCTTTTCTTTTCATTATTTTCCTTAGAATCAAAGTTCATCCTTTAAAAGAGACAACCATCAATTCTCATAGTAATGTCTATTCATCGTGATATGCTTACAAAAAACATTCTCCTCATTAGGCTACATAATGTTGATACTTTGGTTCACAAAAAATCTTTTCTTTCCTCCATTTTCCTTAGAATCAAAGTTTGTCCCTCAAAAGAGATAAACATAGATTCTTATAATAATGCCCATTCTTTAGGTGATTGGCCTACAAAAACCCATTCTCCTTGTTACGATATATGATATTCACACTTTGATTCACAAGAAAAGGTTTTCTTTCCATCTTTTTCCTTTGAATTGAAGTTCATCCCTAAAAAATGATAAACATGGATTCTTGTTATAATGTCCATTACTCTTATGATAGGGCTGTAAAAACATCTTCTCCTCATTGGTTACATGATATTTATGCCTTGACTTTGCAAGAAAGTCTTTTCTTTTTATATTTTTCTTAGAATCAAGGTTCATCCCTGAAAAAGGACAAACATGGATTCTTGTCATAATCTCATTCACTTTGTGATTAGGCTAGAAAAATACATTATCCTTATTTGGATACATGATATTGATGCTTTTATTTCACAAGAAATGATTTTCTTTCCACCATATTCCTTTGAAACAATGTTCGCCCCTTAGAATAGACGAGCATGGATTCTTGCAATAATATTAATTTTTTCTTGATTAGGCTACAAAAACACATTCTCCTCATCAGGTTACATAATATTAATGCTTTGATTTAAAAAAAAAAAGCTTTTCATTCCATTATTTTCATTATAATCAAGTTTGACCCCCAAAAAGTTATAAATGGATTCTTTTAACAATGTGCCTTTTTGCATAGAAACAAAGTTTCACTACTTTCCATAGACACAAAGTCCATCCCTCAATCAAAATGAACATGGATTCTTGTAATAATGGGCATTTGTTTCATGATGGGCTACAAAAACACAATCTTCTCATTGGAATATATGATATTGATGCTTTGATTTTAGAGGGAAAGCTTTTCTTTCCATTTTTTTCCTTAGAATCATAGTTCATCCCTTATAAGAGATGAACATGGGTTCTCGTGATAATGTCCATTCTTCTCATAGTTGGGCTACAAAAACACATTGTTCTCATTTGGATACATGATATTAATGCTTTCAATTTGTAAGAAAAGCTTTTCCTTCCACCATTTTCCTTAGAATTAAAGTTCATCCTCGAATGAGATGAACATGGATTCTCATTATAACATCCATTATTCTCATGATAGGGTTGGAAAAACACTTTCTCCTTATTGGGTACATGATTTGACGTTCTAAATTTGCAAAAAAAGTTTTTCTTTCCATATTTTCCTTAGAATCAAGGTTTATCTCTCAAATAGACGAACATGGGTTCTTCTCATAATCTGCATTCATTTTGTGATTAGGCTAGAAAAACATATTCTTCTCATTGAGATATATGATATTGATGCTTTTATTTCATAAGAAATGCTTTTTTTTCCACCATATTCCTTCAAAACAATGTTCATCTCTTAAAAAAGGTGAACATGGATTCTCATAATAATGGTAACTTTTCTTGATTGGGCTAGAAAAACATATTTTCCTCATCGAGTTACAAAATATTGATGCTTTGATTTCACAAGAAAACCTTTTCTTTCTATTGTTTTCACTAGAATCAAAGTTTGACCCTTAAAAGAGAGGAAAATAGATTCCCATAATAATGTCCATTTTTTCATAGAAATAAAGTTCCACTACTTTCCAAAAACACAAAGTTCATCCCTTAATTGAGATGAACATGGATTCTTATAATGATTGGCATTGTTTTCATGATTAGGCTACAAAAACACATTTTCTCATTGGGATAAATGATATTTATGCCTTGATTTCATAGGAAAAACTTTTTTTCCACCATTTTCCTTAGAATCATAGTTCATCCCTTATAAAAGATAAACATGGGTTCTCGTAATAATGTCCATTTTTTTCATGGTTGGGCTACCAAAAACATTCTTCTCATTGGGATACATGATATTAATGCTTTGTATTTACAAGAAAAACTTTTCTTTCCACCATTTTCTTTAGAATCAAATTTCATCCCTCATAAGAGATGAACATGGATTCTCATAATAATGTGCATTTTTTTCATGATTGGCTATGAAAACACATTTTTCTCATTAGGATACATGATATTTATGCTTTGATTTCACAAGAAAAGCTTTTTTTCCACTATTTTCTTTAGAATCAATGTTTATCCCTTAAAAGAGAAGAACATAGATTCTCGTTGCAATATGTTGTGCCACATAATGATTGGCCTAATTTAGCAAGGCCAAAAGAGGATGAGTTCAAGTATACAAGCCTAATCACATGATCAACGGCTACAAGAGTCAACTTGGTTTATTATGTGCTTGATAAGGAAGATTCTTGAGGATTCTAAAAGTCTTCTTGAGTAAGAAAGTTAGCAGCGTTCAAATTAGGAAAGTTTTGGTGTGCGAATTATTACTTAATCCCTAAGGCTTTTATTTTCCTTTTCTTTAGAAAGGGTTTAATTCCTTAGCTTGCAATGATTAATTCCATTAACTATTTTATTTTTTTATGAGTAAGTAATATCTTAATTAATTATTTAGGATTTAGTTTCTTCTTCTTGTAAAGGCCTTTGGCCAAATCCTTTATTATAAATAAGGGACTTCATGCTTGTTTTTGAGTTATTAAGAGTTGATAAATAAAGCTAATAATTCTTTTAAGTCTTTTCCTCTTATCCAAGTCTTATTGGTTATGAGTTATAAGACTTATCTTTTAAGTTTCTCATCCCTAAAAGTGGCACCCAACCCTTGTATTGGCTGTGGCAAAAATTTTTATCAATCAATCAAGGTTTATTCCTTTTATCCTTTCAACTTTTAGATTTTAGATTTTATTTTCCCATTTATTTTTGTTTTGAACTATTAGAGATTTGTTTTCATTGAGTTTTATTTTGATAAAGCTCATCATTATTGGCATTGAGCTAAGGTTTTTGAGGTGTAGAGTTATAAACACCATTTAAAAGGTAGTGAGGCCTATACACCACTAAATTCGAGATTGTAGCAAGGAATAAGTTTTAAACAAGCTCATCATATAGCCCTTAAACACAATAATGAAGAGCTTTGTACATGCATGGATCAACTTGTGTGTATGGTGGAAAGATTGCCATGAATCAACCACGACGCAATCAGTCATAACAATGAAGGGTTGAACATGATAAGGGTGGTAAGTATGACAATCTGGGCATAGAAGAAGAACCTAAAGAAGTGCCAAGGCAATGCTGGCAACCAAGAATCTCTTATAATATCAAGATAAAAAATCCACTTTTTCATGGAACAAGCTCTCCCAAAGTGTAATTAGAGTAGGTACAACAAGTTGAGAAAGTCTTTGAGTGTCAAGAATACAGTAAGGCTAAAAAGGTAAAATTTATAGCTTTAGAGTTTACTGATTATGCTAATTTATGGTAGGAGAATGTAAAGGTGCAACAAAGGCGTGAAAGAGAAAATCCAATCTTGACATGAAGGCTTATGGAAAAGAGGTTTGTACCTCAACACTATAAGCAGAGCTATTCCTTAAGTTGTAAACTTTGCAACAAAGAGCCTACTATGTCAAGGATTATGTGAAAGAATTTGAGATATTAATAATGCAGTTTGGTCTATAAGAAGCTTAAGAACAAACCACTGCAAGATTCATTAGTGGGTTGCATAAGGATATTCCAAACTGAATAGAATTACAGCTGTATGCCACATTAGATGATATGATTACATTGGCTGTAAAGATTGAAAGGCAGTGTAAGAGAGGCACGTCTAGGGTAAGTAAACCTTGCACCTTATCCTTTTCTTCATCCTATAGTTCTAAAACTGTCATAAAAATTGAAAAAAAAAAAGATCCTACTAAGATGATTATGGTTGAAAAGGGGAAAAAAGTTAAAAATTCTTAACCTTTAACAAGAAACTGTGACATCTGTAGACACTTAATTTTGTTCAGGCTCTTTTCCTTAGTAGTCCAAAAATATCTGAGATACAAAATTAGGCACTTGTCCTATTGGAGGTAAATTTTCCTTAGGGGAATTTACATTTTCAAGACCAATTTAAATGTGCTTAAATGACTGCAAGTGCACGTGATAAAATTAGCACCATTTCAAAGGTCATGAAAAGCAAATCTCGGATAAAAAAATAAATGCCAAGGTAAAATAATTAACTTTTAAGTTTATAGTTGTGAAATTTTGAAATGTGTTTTTGCGGATGTTACTATGATCGAACTTCCCATTTTCAGGAATTTTTTTAGAACTTTTCACTAAAGCGAGGAAATTACTGACGTATATTTTTACCGATACCTATGTGGTATTTATGCCAATATGCACTTCAAAAAAATTAATAAAAAATATTCAAGAAACAATTCGTGTTAATATTTTACACCACAAGGCATCAAGTTTCTATTTTTGTAATTAATTTTGAATTTCTCACAATACAACAAATATTATACTTTTGAAATTTTTCCTGATAAAATTATTTTGAATTTTAAATTTTTATCTTTACCATTTTGTAAATCAATATTTTGGATAATATTTTTATTTAATCCATTTTATATAAGTTTTAATGTATTCTTTGAAATTTTTCGATCCTAAAATACGAGTTTTTTTTTAATCTGTAAAATTTTTGGTAGAATTTTCTCAAGTTTTGAACTTTAAAATTCTTTAAACATTTCATTCAATTACCATCAAATTAGTTTTTCAAAATTCATTTTATTTTATAAGTTTTGCATTTTTTTTAATTTTTCTGTTTTCAAGATACGGTGTTTTCTACTCCATAAATTTTTTGGGAAGAAATTTTTGAGTTTAAGATTTTCAAAATTTATTAAATATTTTCATTAAATTTATATTGAATTAGTTTTTAAAAATTTAATTTATTTTATGAGATTTGTATTTTTTTCAAAATAACAAATTTATTCTATAAAGGTTTTCTCGTAAAATTTTATGAATTTTAGATTTTTAATTTTTTTTTGCACATAAGACTTCCATGTATGATGTAATACTTTAAATCTTCATAAAATTTGTTTTTATTAATTTTATTAATTTTATTTTGGCAAAATCTCCTTAATGCGCCTAAAAACTTCAACTTTTGCAAATAAGCCTAATAAGCCCAATTATTTCTCAACAAGCCTAATGACTTTACCAAGCCCATTTTCTTAATTTACCACCAAGCCCATTTCATTCTCTAAAAGCTTACTAAGCCCATCTTAATATCCAATCTTCCAACAAAGTCCACTAACTTCTTTTTCTTTTTTTTTTTAATTTTTATATCAATTATTTTTATTAATTCTTTATGGAATTTTGAGCAAAATTTTCATATGATTAAATTTTTAATTAGATTTATTATGTGAAAATTTCTTGAGTACGTGTATTTTAATTTTTCTTCATTTTTTATGAAATTTCCAATTAGGTTTTTTATGCACCTTGATTTGCATTTGTTTCTTTACTTCCAAGTCAATGTTTACTTGTAAATTTATCATGAAATTTTGTTTTTACATAATTAATTTTATAGTTTGCTAATTTAGTTACATGAAATTCAATTTGGTTGGAATTAAATTCTTTACATGAAATTCAATTTGGTTAGAAGTAAATTCTTTTCTAACTAATTTATTTTCTTCCTAACTAACTCCATCAAATAAGCCAAGAATGACATATCATCATCATGCTACCTATGCTAGCATAATCATGACAAAAGGATGGTGGCTTGTAAGAAAAGACGACAAAGGTATGGGCTTATGACACACTAATAATTAGTTTTAGCCTAACAAGTTAGCCAGTTAATAAATAAACAAAATTAACAAAAAAAAAGAAATATCATGGGAAAAAGCATGAAAGTTTTAGCCAGGGAGGATGAAAACCTCCTTGGCCAAATCATCCTCCCTATAAATAGGGGAGGATGATTTTTCATGAGTTTTAGTTTTTGGAAGCCAAAAAAAAAAAAAAGAAAAAAAGAAAATACCTGAGAAAAAAAATTTAAAGCTTTGTTAAGGTATAGTGTTCACTAAAATCTTTGAAGATTTATTTATTTCATTCATTTTTCTTCTTTTTGGTGAACTAAAATATGCTTAAGTTCATGGATTTTTCATCCATGTCGAAGGACTAAGCATAATGGCCACGAACTAATTTCCTTGATTTTATTTTTTTCTCTTTCTTCTTATTAGTAAATTATTTTTCTTCAAGAATCATGTTTATATTGATATGATGTTGGTTTGGTGTTGTATTTGTCATATATATGTTCACATGTATTTTTTTTAGTGTTTATATTTATAATTTTATCATATAATGGTGCTAATTTGTGTTAAATAATATATGAATATGTGATTATTAAGTAAAAAAATTGATTGGTAGATTATTTAGGTGTTGGCCGAAATTCATGCTTGTATATATGCTTTTTTGTGGTCATTTTGTAAATATAAAAAGTTTAAGGGCTAATTTATAAAAAATAATAAAAATATATAAAAATATATAAAAAATGAAATATTTTTTAGACCTATATGCTTGGCCAAAGCATGCCTGCATCCTTAGGAGTGTATTTTCGCATTTATCGAGTTAAAATACATTTTTTTTAGTTTTAGGCTTTTTTTATAATTTTAAGAAGTTTAGGGTTTTTTTGTAAATATTAAAAATTTATTCTAAGGGCAAAAAGAAGTGACTGAATCTTGCTTGTGATTTTTTATGTGACTTTTGTGATTATTTTGATTTATTTGAAGCTTAATTTTACATTTTAATCATGTAGGGGCTAATTTGCAATTTTAAGAAATTTTAGGAACTAGCTTGCAAATAATAGATAGTTTTGGTTTTATGGTCAAAGGATTTGACTGAAAGCTTCATGGATAGCTTGGAAACTGATTTTGGGTATTCCATATCATGCTTTAGGTATTTTTCACACTTTACGAGGCATTTTGCAATTTTACAAAGTTTAGGGTTATTTTGTAAATTATAGAAATTTTTTAGGGCAAGGTGTTTGGTCGAACTTTTTGATATATTGGCTATATTTTCATGCATAATTCCATATAATTTATGATTTTAGGTTATTTTTATTATGTAGGGACTAAAATGAAAATTTTGAAAAAATGTGGAGACTAAATAGCAAATTTTCATATTTAGGAGGCAAAACAAACATTTTACTAATTTTAAAGATTTCCATTATTTCCATGGCCTTCCATACGAATATAAAATTTTCAAAACTTTTCGTATTTGTTCGATCTTTAGAAGGATACAGAATGTAATTTTCAAGAATTTAGGGGCTTCATTGCAAATTTTACATTTTAACTCAAACTTAAATTTTTAGATTTTCCATTTAGACTAAATTCTTCTACTTTCTATCATTTTAGGTGATTTTAAGGTTCATTAGGGTCAAGATACTTTCATGTCAAAAGTATACCCTTGAGGCATTTTGGTAATTTTTTCATCGAAATGCTTTTATGCCAAAGGTGAATATTTAGGATTCATTTAGCCTTCTAGGCTCATTTTAGTGTTCATTAGGGGTGCCGAGATGCTTTCATGTCAAAGGTATACCTTAGGAGCTTTTTGATAATTTTGCTTACTGAGATGATTTTATGTCAGAGGTGAATATTTTAGGATTGGTTTAGCCTTCCAAAGTCATTTTAAGGTTCATTAGGGTTACCAGGATACTTTCATATCAAAGGTATACCCTAAGGGCATTATCATGATTTTTCTTCGAGTCTAGTTTTAAATAAGCATTCGGATGCCTTTTGGCTAAAAGTGCATATCTAGGATAAGTTCACCCTTTTTCATTCATTTTCAAGTTCTTGAAGGGCTTCGGGATACTTTCATGTAGAAGGTATACTCCAAGGGTGTTTTCATAATTTTTCATTAGAACCATATCATATATGAGTACTATGATACCTTCATGTCAAAAAATATGCTTTAAGAATAGGTTCATCATATTAGGTTATTTTTAGGTCATGGAGTCTATATTTTTTTAATAAAAAAAGTTATTTTAATAAATAAGGGAATAACTCCTAACTAAATTAATAAGTAGGATTCCTACCAGAATTTGTGAGAAATTTTACAGATTATTTCAGTAGCAAGATATCCTTATCAAATAAGAAGTCGAGATTTTTCAATTTCAAGAAAATAAAACCTTTTGTATTTTGCATGGTTCTCCAGTAGGATATGATGGAGAATTTGTGTCCACATGGTTCCCTAAGAGGGTGCAAATAATTTTGTAATTTTCAAAAGCATTAAAACCTAACTTTCTCAGAATAATAAATTTTTTTAATAAAATGTTACAGGAATTATAATTAAATATTGAATATTTAAACCGAATAAAAATCAAATTTATTTTAACATGTGATTAATAAGGCACCGATTGTCGAGCATCATGAGAAGTTTGATCCTTACTTGTGATTATAACTAACTTTCAGACCCTTTCAAGTGATCTCTAGTATGAGTGTAGACCTCAAAGTTTGTTTTTATGGGTTTCATAATCCTTAAAATATAAACTTCGGCAGGTGTCCAATCTCATTGGCCAAAACAGATTGGTGGCGACTCCAAAAAAAATAGTCGTTTTATAATGACTATTTAGAAAAGTTGACTGAGTGATTCATTTCAACAACTCAATCCTCAGGTATGAAAAATAAAGAATAATAATCATGATATAGGCCCCTAGAAATAAGAGGAAATAATTATGTATAGATATTTATATAGAAATAATGGATACATTTCCCATTTTAAGTTGGGCTAGCCAAGATTCATTTCCGGGCCATGTTGAGATAACATCAACTATTTTAAATGCCTTAAGCTTGGGCACAAGCTTTTCAATGTCCTAACAAGAAGGTAATGATTATTCGTGAATCAATTTAAGAAGTTATTAGTGAAGACGAATTAGATCTGGAAGTAAGAGTGGAAGAAGAGCAAGTCACACCTCCTGAAAAAGGAAAATTGTTTGTTATCCACTACAATCTGGTTGTACAAACAAAGAAAGAGGAGGAACAGTAGGAGAATAACTTCCACACCTGTTGCAACATTAATGGCAAGATATGTGGCTTAATCATTGATAGAGGGAGTTGCACTACTGTAGCCTATACTACATTAGTTAATAAACTAAATCTCATTACTACTAAGCATCCACATCTTTATTATTTGCAATGGGTAAATAATGAGGGAAAATGAAAGGTTATCGAACAAGTGAATGTGCCATTTATCATAGGAAGTTACATGGATGAAATAACATGTGCAATGGTACTGATGAGTGCTAGCCATGTGCTTCTTAGAAGACCTTTGCAGTTTGACTGAGAAGTTGTGCATCATGGGCATGCAAACACCTATTATGTTTCTAAGAATGGTAAATGTGTGCTATTAAGACCTCTTAGTTCTTCCTACGTATTCAAGATCAATTGGCAATCAGCAAAGCAAAGAAGGAAAGCTTATTTGCTAACAAGGGGAAAGTAAAATATTTCTAACATCCAATGAGATTGTTTACTTATTAATAGTTAAGAAGATTTTAGGTGAAGGTGGAGCCAACCGTTTGAAATTGGATAAGATATTGAAGGAATTTTTTATGTTCTCCCGAAAGAACTTTTAAAAGAGTTACCACCAATCAGTGGAATAAAGCATTAGATTGATCTTATACCTTGTCAGACTTTCCATAATAGACCACCGTATCAATGCAACCTAGAAGAAGCTAAAGAGCTCCAACGGCAAGTAATGGAGTTGATAGAGGAAGGCTTCATTAAAGTTTCTATGATTCAAAGTGCAGCACCAGTTGTAGACACCTCATTTGTCTGGGCTAACTCTTGGCATCCCAAGACTTAAGTGAAAAATGATAAAATTATAAAATGAAATAAAATAAGTTAGGGATAACTATCGAGTGCCGTGTCGCTAGGCATTATCAGGTGACATGGCACTCGATGAAAAGAATTTTTAGAGAGGTTTAAAATGTCTATGGGTCAAATTAAAAAAAAATGTAAAAATGAAGCATTAGAGGTCAGTATTCAGGGTATCATTGGAGCCATTTGGATGAGTACACAGGTCAAGGTGAGGTAACTTAGGAAGCCATAGGTACGTACAAGTTATATGCATGTATAAGTATTAATATGTGGCTTTTGCAAAGCTAAAAATTTGAATTTTTATGTGTAGTATCGATATATGGGGGTTTGGTCTCAATACCTAATGAGATGTATTAATAGAAACCTTGGCAGTAGCTATAGTTGTGATTTTTAGCAAAATGTATCGATGCACAAGCTTGAGTATCGATATAAGTTCATGAAGTATCGATATATACCTCTAAGTCTTGAGACTTGAAACAAATTTTTGCTTTTATTATCGATACATGCTTCATTATATAAATACTAATGGGTAAAAATTGCCTTGTGTATCAAGACACAATGCTCTATATCAATTTGCCCAATTTGTGCCATTTTTCAACCATTGCACCACTGATTCAAGATCTAATTTAAACATGTTTATTGTACCACAAATCACCAAAATTCATAGCAGGCTTCATATTTGGGGCTTGTGATTAGATTTAAACAAAATTTTTAAGCCCAAATAGCTAATAACAAGGGATACTTCATGACATTATGCAATATTTCAAAAGGTAAGGCTAAACTTTCCTAATGCTCAGCTGCATAAAGTATCCTAGATCCACTATTTTTACTAAGCAAACTGATGGGCTTTCACGGTAGCTGAGCATAATACTTGATCTCTACATGAGGTACATGCACCAAAACCCTAAAATACCTTTTCTTTCTCATGTTTTGTCTTTATAGTCACATGGCTATATAAGCCAACCTTAGACTCAGTTAAAGAGGAATCCTACCAAAAAAAAATTTCTAGCTATCCCCAAGAATCCTCTAGAAATTAGCCTAAAAAACTCTCCCAAAAACATTATTCCATTGCCTTTCACTGTTAACATTCTTTCATTCTTGTAGTTCCCTCAAACCACCACAAGAAACCTCCCAAAACTTAACCTTTCACACATTTTCATCCTTAAAACACCTCAGCATCAATAATAAAACTAGAAAGCTTTTCATTTCATCATTTTTTCTCAAATAACAGTAAAGAAAGGGAAAGAATTAAGCTTAAAGTCACTGCTCCAAGTAGAGGGAAAAGTTCAAGCCTTTTAGGTATATTTTCTCTACTTTGTTCCATATATTTTCTATTTGTATCTTTTACATCATTTTAGTGAGACCTTTATGTTGCCATGACCATCCTAGGACTCTCATGCATTATTTTTGCCTTGGTTGTGGTAGTCTTAGGATATTGATCTTACTTTGGTGCCTTGATGTTGATTGGTAGGCGAAACTTCTACTTTTTTCAATTTGTCATCAAAACAGCTCCTTGTTTATGCATTTCCTATCATATTTCACCCATTTTCATATGGTTAACACATATTTAAATGTTTTTATAGCATGCATTGTTTGTTCATGCATTTTTTGATATTTTAAAGAGTCTGATGTAATAAAAATGTTGTCTTGACAACTACAGCATTCTCTACTTAAGCATGTTCATCTCATGTCCATGCATCTTATTTGTTATCTTCTTGCATTTTTACGGCCCACTTCCATGTCAAAATGTCACCTTTGTGTGTTTGCATGTTTAGTTCCTATTCATATTTGTGCATGTTATGTTTTATTCATGTCATTCCTGTCAAGATGCATGCTTGTTTGCTAAAAAACTGATTTTTAAAAGAAATCCCCTAGTTAAGTGCATGCTACCTCCAATAAATGGAGGCTAGCATGGATTTAAGTTTTAATCATGTCGGTCTTCCAATTTTGAGGATACATTAAACATTTTAGATCTAGATTCATGGTAAAATAAGTTTAAAGATGCTATTTTTTTTCAAACAAAATCCCTCATACTAAGACTTGATCTTGAGTTTTAGCACCTCCATGATGACATGGTTAATAGGTTTTTTCATCGTCCTAAACAACTCTAGGACTGTGGAATGAATCGTGATGCCCATGTTAGTCAAGTCCCTATGTGATAGATGTTCAAAGGCCCATAACTTGAATTCGATCCCTCTAAGAAAATTGAAAAATCAAATAGCTCCCTGTTTTGTTCTGGTAGCATTTTAGTCTAAGTTTAGAAAATCATTTTGAACCACAAAATATTTTCCTTGATTTTTCCTATATTTTTCCATTAAAGGGCATTGAAATACCTTTTCCTTCAGATTAGTTTGAATGAAAAAGATATGAGTTCTCGAACCTTTACTATCTGGAGCCTTTGGAATTAGCGAATAGTTTTCTATTTAGGTTGTTTTGGCCCACCAAATAATTTTTTTGAACTTCTTGAATATATTTCCTACAAAATTTATAAAATTCTCTTTCCAGAAGGGTATCATTCATGATTTAATGATTACGGATAGGCGCAAAAAGATTTTTCAAAGTTCAGTGTGTCTTTTCCCTAACATACTCTACTGGTTTCAAGATAGACCTAAATTCAAAATTAATTACACCCAAAAAATGATTTTTTAGGATTTTGGAATATTTTTACATTTAACCTTATCGAGTCATCTTTCCAATGGTACTGTATTCGCCCCCTAAAGCCTTCGGATAGACCCAAAATAAATTTTGGAAGGGAGATGACGTGATGTTGTCCCATGTTTTTAACCCAAATTTTGAATCTCCTTTTAGAAACATTTGAATGAATCAAAATGCATCCAATTGGTTCCCTTATAACACGAGTCCTTTAGACTCGGATCCAGGCTTAAGAAAAAAATATATTTTATACAAATCTTTGATTTTTTATATTCAAATCTTTCTAATTTTTTTTTTTAAAACGTCAAAAGTTTGTATTTTTGAGGATACTCCAACCCTATTTTTCCCTAAAAAACTTGAATTTTTTCCCCTGATTTATTCAAGATTCCTAAACTATTTTCTTAAATCATCAAAAATTTTCATCTTTAGCGATACTCTAACCTCATTACTCTAAGGGAATACTTCAACCCCCATTTTCATTAAAAAACTCTAAATTTTTCTTTATTCCTAATTATTTTCATAACTTTATCTTTGGGGATACTCCAACCCCACCTCTCCGAGGGGATAATCCAACCTTGCTTTCACCTTAAAAAAATTCAAAAATTTTTTCTCTTCTGGATGCCTTGGATTGTTTTGATTAAGATCTTTTTCGTCCTTCATATTACCATTGAATCCAAAATGGTCTCTAAATTGTCAACTTGGATTTACATTTTCCACAAAAGTTCATGCAATAAAGGGGATTATATCTAAATAATGACCTGATGGAACTCTTTGAGCCGAAACCAAAGTAATACATAGTTAATAGGCACCGATTTCGGGCATCTTGGGGATGCTAATTTTCCCTACGTGTGACCAACTCTTGAACTCAACCTTTGTAGACCTTGAGATCAATGTTTTGAGTTTTGTAACTCAAAATATTGCTTCCAATAGGCATCGAATATTGCCTAGCCCTAAATGATTGGTGGTGACTCCAAGTTTATGGCTTCTTTGTGGTGGCCATCCAAGACTAGTTGCATGAGCGATTTGCCTGACTGTCTCTCTCCTTTTCATATTACTATGCCTAATCCAAATATTTATCATAAGATAACTCAAAGGCTCGACCAGCACACTATTATACATTTTTTAAGTCGCGTGGGCTAAACCCTTCGAATTGTCTAAAGTTTTAAAGGCGGGCACATGGTGACACTAGCTTTTTTGGTGCCTAAGAAGGATGGATTGATGCGCATGTATGTACATAGCTGAGCTATTAACAAGATTATGGTTAAATACTACTATCCCACCCCATATCTTGATGACATGTTAGATGAGTTGCAAGTTCCCTCTATCTTTTGGAAGATTAATCTCAAGAGTGGATACCATCAAATTTGAATAAAGGAAAATCATGAATAGAAAATAGCCTTCAAGACTAAGTTTGGGTTGTATGAATGAACAGACATTCCCTTTAGCTTGTTTAATGCTTCTAGCACTATTACGCGGCTAATGAACCATGTTTTGCAAAAATTCATTAGTCATTTTGTTGTTGTTTATTTTGATGACATACTTGTTTATAGTAAGATCTTTGATGAACATATTGAGCATCTTACATAGGTGTTTGAAGTGTTTAAGAAGAGAAGCTATATGCCAACCTCAAGAAGTGACCTTTTGTAAGGATTGTTTATTTTTTTAGCTATGTCGTTTCCTAAAATAGAGTCGAGATTGATGAAGAAAAGGTTAAAGCTATCAAGGAGTGGCTAATTCCCATAAATGTTGCTGAAGTTTATAGTTTTCATAACTTGGCTTCCTTCTATAGACACATTGTGAAAAATTTAGCACTATTCTAGCTAATTTAATCGACTGCATGAAAAAGAAATGGAGTTTAATTGGACTGAGGTAACATAGCAAAGTTTTCACTTGACTAAGGAAAAGTTAAGTTTGGCTCCCATACTAGCATTATCTGATCTCTCTAAGTCCTCTGAAATGGAGTATGCTGCATTAGGAATTAGGATTGGAGTTGTTCTTAAACAAGATGAGTGTCCCATTGCCTATTTCAGTGAAAAGTTGAGTGGTTCTCATTTTAACTACTTAGCCTATGATAAGGAGTTTTATGCTCTAATTTAGGCATTGGGAACTTGGCAACATTACTTATTGCCTAAGGAGTTCATCATTCAAATGAATCATAAGTCATTGAAACATTTAAAAGGGCAAAACAAGCTAAATAAGAGACATGCCAAGTAGGTGGAGTTTTTAGAGACGTTTCCCTATGTAATCAAGTACAAGAAAATAAATGTCAACATTGTAGGCGATGCACTTTCGCAAAGATATGTACTAATCTCTATGCTTAATATAAGATTAATAACGTTTGATTTGATGATAGAGCTGTATAAAAAGGACTCACACTTTACAAAGATCTATAAAGAGTACACAAAGGGACCAAAGAAGGGGTAATTTTTGTATAAAGGATTTCTTTTCAAGTCTAGCTGATTATGCAATCCTTTTTATTCAATTCGAGAGCTTTTGGTGCATGAAGCTCATAGTGAAGGCTTGCTAGATACTTTGGTGTAAAGAAGACAATAGAAGCATTGAAAACACACTTCAGCAATGAACTGAGATGTTCATAGAATTGTAGAAAAATGTGTTAGTTACAAAAAGGTGAAGAGCTAGAAGATGGCACAAGGATTATACATGCCTTTGTGCATACCTGAACATCCTTGGTAACATGTAAGGATGGATTTTATTTTAGGTTTAACTTAGACATCACAAGGAAAGGATTGGTAATAGTTGTACTGAATCACTTTTCGAAGATGTCACATTTTATTCCATGCCATAGAACTGATGATGGGAGCCATGTAGCCGATTTGTTTTTCAAGGAAATAGTTCAATTGCATGGGATTCCTAAGAGCATTTTTTCTGATCATAATGCTAAGTTTCTAAGCTAA
The DNA here is from genome assembly GCA_038381775.1 of Adansonia rubrostipa. Taxonomy (NCBI): domain Eukaryota; kingdom Viridiplantae; phylum Streptophyta; class Magnoliopsida; order Malvales; family Malvaceae; genus Adansonia; species Adansonia rubrostipa. Next base: position 50,365 of record JBBYHM010340059.1, read on the forward strand.
ATATGGAAGACTTTGGAAAAAGCTTAGAACCAAGTTATTATTTAGCACATCTTGTCATCCATAAATTGATGGGCAAACGAGGTGGTGAATAGAACACTTTTAACTTTGCTTAGGATGGTGATGAACAAGAATGTAAAGAATTAGGATGAGTACTTGGCATATGTAGAGTTCACTTATAATTATAGTGTACATAGCACTACTAAGCATTCTCTTTTTGAAGTGATCTATGGTTTTAACTCGACTATACCTCTTGATTTAGCATTAATACCAATTAGCGAGAGAATTTGTATAGATGGAGCTAAGAAGGCTCAAATGGTGAAGAATATGCACAAGGAAGTCAGAAAATAGATCGAGAAGAAAAATAAAACTTATGTGAGATTGGTAAACAAAAGAAGAAAGCAAGTTCTATTCAAACTAAGAGATCTTGTGTGGATTTATCTTTGCAAGGAGAGTTTTAAGCTAATGCTACAAGTTATAGTCCTTTTAAGGTCCTTAAGAAGGTAAATGACAATGCTTACAAGCTTGATTTACATACAGAATACAATCTGAGCACCATGTTTAATGCTTGAGATCTTACACCCTATTTGGAAGACACCTTGGATGATGGAGATGATGTGGATTTGAGGGCAAATCTTTCTCAACAAAAGGGAGATTATGTGCCACATTATGGTTGGCTTAATTTAGCAAGCTTAAAGGAGGATGAGTTTAAGTATATAGGCCCAATCACAAAATCAAGGGCTAAAAGTGTCAACTTGGCGTATTATGTGCTAGATAAGGAAGATCTTTCAAGATTTTAGAAGTTTTCTTGAGTAGGAAAGTTAGCAACATCCCAATTTTGGTGTACAGATTATTACTTAATCCCCAAGGCTTTTAGTTTCCTTTTTTTTAGAAAGGTTTTAATTCCTTAGCTTTCAAATACTAACTCCATTAACTATTTTATCTTCTTTGTGAGCAAGCAATATCATAATTAATTATTTATGATTTAGTTTCTTTCTCTTGTAAAGGCCTTTGGCTAAATCCTCTACTATAAATAGGGGACTTTATACTTGTTTTTGAGTCATTGAGAGTTAATTAATTATTTTAAGTTTTTTTCCTCTTATCCAAGTCTTCTTGGTGGCGAGTTTATGAGACTTATCTTCGTAGGATACATGATATTGACACTTTGGTTTGCAAGAAAAGATTTTTTTCCACCATTTTCCTTAGAATCAAAATACATCCTCTAGAAAAGACAAACCCATATTCTCATTATAATGTCCAATCTTTTCATGATTGCACTACACAAATGCATTTTCCTCATTAGGGTATACAATATTTATGCTCTGACTTTGCAAGAAAAGCTTACTTTTCCATCTTTTGTTTAGAATCAAGATCTATCCTTCAAAAAAGATGAACATGGAGTCTCGTCATATTCTGCATTCTTCTCATGGTTGGGCTATAAAAACACATTCTCTTCATAGGGATACATGATATTAATGTTATTATTTCATAGGAAAAGCTTTTGTCCCAATCAAAGCTTACCCCTTACAAGCAACAAACATGGATTCTCGTAATAATGTTTGTTTTTTCCTAATTGGGATACAAAAACACAATCTCCTCGTTGGGATACATAATATTGATGCTTTGGTTTCACACGAAAAGCTTTTATTTCCAATATTTTTCATAAAATCAAAGTTTATCTCTTAAAAGAGATAAACATGGATTTTCGTAATAATATCCATTCTTTTCATGATAAGCCTACAAAAACACATTCTCCTTATTACGATACACGATGTTAATAGTTTGATTGGTGGGAAAAGCTTTTCTTTCCACCATTTTTTTATTAGAATCAAGGTTTATTAGAATAGACAAACATAGATTCTCATAATAATGTCCATTTTTTTCATGATTCTCCTACAAAAACACATTCTCCTAATTGGGATTCATGATATTAATGCTTTGATTCACAAAAAAAGCTTTTTTTTCCACCTTTTTCTTAGAATCAAAGTTTATTCCTTGAAAGAGATGAACATGGATTCTCGTTACAATGTCCATTATTTTCATAATTGGGTAATAAAAACACATTTTTCCTCATTGGGGTACACAAATTGGCGTTCTGACTTTGCAAGAAAATCTTTTCTTTCCACCATTTTGCTTAGAATCAAGTTTTACCACTCAAAAGTAATGAACATGGATTCTCATCATAATCTGCATTTTTTTCATAATTAGGCTACAAAACACATTCACTTCATTGGGATACACGATATTCATGCCTTAATTTCACAAGAATTGCTTTTCTTTCCACCATTTTCTGAGAATCAAAGTTTATCCCTCAAAAGTGATGAACATAGATTCTTGTAAAAATTTCCACTCTATTTCATGATTAGGCTACAAAACACATTCTCCTCGTTGGGATACACAATATTAATGCTTTGATGTCTCAAGAAAAGGTTTTCTTTCTTTCATTTTTCATAGAACTAAAGTTCATCACTTAAAAGCCATGAACATGGATTCTTTTAATAAAGTCCCTTTTTTTCATGACTAGGCTACAAAAAAATTCTCATCATAGGGATACACGATATTAATGCGTTAATTTCACAAGAAAAGTTTTTCTTTTTGCCATTTTTATTAGAATTAAAGTTCATCCTTCAAAAGTGATGAACACAAATTCTTATAAAAATGTCCATTCTTTGTTTGATTGCTCTATAAAAACACATTCACCTCGTTGGGATATAAAATATTGATGCTTTGATTTTGTAAGAAAAGCATTTTTGTCTCTCGTTTTCCTAAAAAGCAAAGTTTATCCCTCAAAGGAGATGAACATGGATTATTGTAATAGTATCCATTATTTTCCCGATTGGGCTATAGAAACTCATTCTCCTCATTGAGATACATGATATTGATTCTTTGATTTCACAAGAAAAGCTTTTCTTTCTACCATTTTTCTTTAAACCAAAGTTCATCCCTCAAAAGAGACGAACATGTATTCTTGTAATATTGTCTGTTCTTTCATGATTGGGCTACAAAAACACATTCTCCTCATTAGAATACATAGTATCTATGCATTGATTTCACAAGGAAAAAAATATTTTTTTCCACTATTTTCCTTAGAATCAATGTTCGTCCCTTAAAAAAGACAAACATTGATTCTCAAAATAATGTCCATTCTTTTTGTTATTGGGCTATAAAAACACATTCTCCTTATTGGGATACACGATATTAATGCTTTGATTCATAGAAAAGCTTTTCTTTCCACCATTTTCCTTAGAATCAAAGTTCATCACTTAAAAGAGATGAACATGGATTCATATAATAATGTTCATTCTTTTCGTAATTGTCCTACAAAACACATTTTTCTCATTGGGATACATGATATTGATGCTTTGATTCATAAGAAAAGCTTTACTTTCCACCATTTTCCATAAAATCAAAGTTCATCCCTTAAAAGAGATAAACATGGTTTCTCATAATAATGTCCCTTCCTTTCAAGATTGGGCTATACAAACACATTCCCCTTATTGTGATACATGATATTGATGCTTTCATTGCACGTTAAAATCTTTTCTTTCTACTATCTCTTTAGAATCAAAGTTCATCCCTCAAAAAAGATGAACATGGATTCTTATTATAATGTCCATTTTTCTCATGAGTGAGCTACAAAAACACCTTCTCCCCATTGGGATACACAATATTGATGCTTTGACTTTGCAAGAAAAGCTTTTCATTCCATCATTTTCTATAGAATCAAAGTTCTATAAACACCTAATTTTGTCTGAGATCTTTTTTCGATAATCCTGAATATTCGAAATTGAGAACTTAGTGACCATCTTCATTGGGTACAATCTTTTTTAGATGAATAAGAATTTCCAAGACCTTTTTATTCATATTTAGAGGGCCGTAGGTTCACATGACAAAAAAAGTCATATTTTGATCTCTAATTTTGGATATATGGGATGAATATTTAAAAGAAAAATTATTTTTAATATTTTCTTGTCAAAATTTGAAAATCCATTTCACAGATGATATTACAGTCAAAATTTTTATTTTTAGGGATTTTTTTGAGAATTTTTCAAAATTTTGGAAAATTGGCTATCATATATTTTTACTGATACCAATATACTATTTTTGATGATATACACTCCAAAAAATCAAAAATATTTAAGGAAAATTTATATCAGCATTTTATACCACAAGGCGTCAAGTTATTCATTTCAATAATTAATTTTGAATTTTTCATAATATCACGAGTATCATACTTATGAAATTTTTCCTAGTAAAATTATTTTGGATACTGAATTTTTATCTTTAACATTTTGTAAATTAATATTTTGAATAATATGTTTTATTTAGTTCATTTTATATAAGTTTCAATGCATGTTTTCAAATTTTTCTATGTTTTGAAATAGGAGCTTTTCTTTATTTGTAAAATTTTTTATGAAATTTTCTTGAGTTTTGAACTTCAAAATTCTTTAAAAAATCATATTTAATTACCATTAAATCAGTTTTTCTAAATTTATTTTATTTTATAAGTTTTACATTTTTTCTCGTTTCTAAAAAATAGAGTTTTCTACTTTGTAAATTTTTTAGAAAGATTTTTTAAAATTTATAACTTTTAAAATCTTCAAATATTATTATTTAATTCATATTAAATTAGTTTTAAAAAATTCAATTTAATTTATGAGTTTTAGAATTTTTCTTGTTACTAAGATATTGATTTTTCTATTTTGTAAATTTTTTTACAGGATTTTTCTGAGTTTATAATTTTTAAAATTCTTCAAATATTATTGTTTAAATCATATTGGATCATTTTTTAAAAATTCAATTTATTTTATGAGTTTTGTATTTTTTATATATAACAATTTTTTCCGATAAAGATTTTTTCTCATAAACTTTTACTAGTTTGTTATTTTTAATATTTTTTTTGTAAACTAAAAATTGTTTTTATTACTAGATTAAATTAAATTGATCACATATAATTTTTTTTCAAATACATAATTTTTAATTTTTATAATTTAGTCTTTATATTCAATTTTTATGGTATAAATTTACGTATTAATATAAATATCATATAAAATGCTCTAGCAAACAATGATCTCATACATGGCATCACTCATAATAAGACAAAAATAATAAATTTAAATCAAATCATGTTTCATTTAGATCAAATAAAAAAGTAATAATGATAAAAACTAGATAAATAAAAAAAGGAAAAAATAAAAATTTCCTAGAAAATTCTAGGGAGGTTCCGGCCAATGGTTTCCCTCCACTATTTGCCTGACCTTCATGGCTTATAAATGGGGAAAGAAAACTTACATTTGGGACTTTAGGTTTTGAAAGGAAGAAAAAAGAAAAAACACTAAATAAAACAACATTTTTACATAGTTTTTCAAGCTTTTTCCTTAAGGTATAATATTATTTTCTTTTCTTTTCTACATTTTTTATTCATTTTCATCATTATTTGTAAGCCAAAATCATGTTAAGGCTCATGGATTCTCATCTATGTTGAAAGGCTAAAACATGGTGGCCTAACATATTTTTGTATTTTTTCTTTTTTTAGCTAAATCTTATTATATATATATAATATTATTCTTATTGTTATGATATTGATTTTGTTGTATTTATGTTGATGTTTCTTTATGTTGTTTTGATCTTGATATGTTTATTAGAATACTATTATATTTAGTTTAAGATTTTACTTTGATTTAAGCTTATTAGTAATTATTTATATTTATTTCCATGATTTTTTATATCAAAGCATGTATATATTTCATGTATTTCACTTTGACCGAATTTGATTGGGGTTAATTATCATGATTTTGTGCTTATTTTTGTCTTGATTTCATGGTTTTTAGGTTATTTTGTGGCGTTAGTAAATGTAGAGACTAAATTGCAAAATATGTAAAAGTTTTTTATGACGTTTTTGGCTTGGCCGAGATTTTGTAAGCCATGAGATTTCTGATTTTTGTGTTTGTAAACATGTTTTAGATATTTTTAACACTTTAAGGGTCATTTTGCAATTGAGAAAGTTTAAGGGCCAAATTGAAAAATATGGAAAATTATATTTTATGGCTAAAAAACCTTGGTCGAACCTTCTTGCATATTGTTATGACTTTTATCATGAGTGTTGCATATTGTTGCTATGATTCTTTTGATGATTCTTTGTTAACTTGATGATTTTTTATGATTTTTTGTGATGATTTTCTATATAAGGATCAAAATGTAAATTTAGAAAGTTTATGGACTACTTTGAAGATAATCAAAACTTTTGTCTCAAAGGCCAAGGTGTTGGCTGAACCTTTATGGATGTATACACTATGTTTTTCATAGGTATTTTTATCTGTGTTTGTTATATTTTATGATATTTTTTTTCCATCTAGGGACTTAAATGCAAAAATTAGAAAAGTTTAGAGAGTAAATAGGAAATTTTAGTCTTTAGAGGTGAAACAATCATTTTTGTCATTTTAAAGATTTTTATTATTCCTATGGCCATCTGTATGGTTATAGAAATTTTCAGAAACTTTTCGTGATATGTTGATTTTTAATAGGGTACGAAATGAAATTTTCAAAAGTTTAAAGGCTTAACTGCAAGTTTTGCATTTAAGCCAATTCTAGAACTTTAAATTCCCTATTTAGGATAAATCCATCATTTTATGATTATTTTAGTATCCGTTAGGGTACCAAGATACTTTCACATCAAAGGTAAACCCTAAGAGTATTTTGGTAATTTTACCTAAAATTGAGTCCTAGATAGTAATCGGGATGCTTTGATGTGAAAGGTACGTATTTACGATAAGTTTGTCATTACATCATCATATCAGTGTCCATTAAGGTGCTGGGATACCTTTACGGTAAAGGTATACCTTAAAAGCATTTTATTAATTTCCTCGAGCTGAGTCTTAGATAAGCATCGAGATGCTTTTAGGGCGAAGGTGTATATTTAGGATAGGTTCACAACCCTTATTTATTATTTTTGAGTCCTTAGGATATCAAGATACTTTTATGTCGAAGGTATATCTCAAGGTTCTTTTAGTAATTTTGCATTAGAACCAAATCCTATGTGTTTACTAGGATATTTTTATGTCGAAAGTACACATTACGATTAGGTTCATCATATTGGACCATGTTTAGGTCTTAGGGTTAATAATTTTTATAAAATTGAATAAATTTTTAAAATTAAGGTAATGTCTCTTAATTAAATTAATACATAGAATTTCTACCAAAATATGCGAGGGGTTCTACTTATTATTTTAATAACGAGACACCCTTTTCAAAATAAAATTCAAAATTTTTCAATTTTTGTAAAAAAAATAAAACCTTTTATATTTCACAAGTTCTCCAGTGGAGTACGAAAGAGAATGATACAAAGCTTTCATGTCCTCTTGATCCTCTAGGAATGTGCGAATGATATTATGATTTCCAAATATAATAAAACCTGACTTTTTTTGAATAATAAATATGTTTAATAAAATACTATGTGAATTATAATCAAATATCAAATATCAAATATTGAAATCAAATAAAAATAAAAATGTAAGTTAGCATATAATTAATAAGTTATCAATTTTTGGCATCATAAGAGGGTCGATCCTTACTCATGACTATAATCGACTCCTAAACCCTTTCCCGTGATCTTTGGTATCAATATGGACCTCGAGTTTTGTTTTAAGGGGTTTCATAACCCTTAAAACATAAACTTCGATAAGTGGTCGATTTCACCTAATGAATAAATCGATGGTGACTCCAAAATAAACAGTTGTTTCTTAATGACTATTTAGAGAAGTCGAGTGATATGGCCCTAAATATAACCCTAAATATTTATCAATTAGGCTATAAAAACATATTCTCCTTATTGAAATACATGATATTGATACTTTGATTTCACATGAAATGCTTTTCTTTCCATATATTACTTAGAAATAATGTTCGTACTTCAAAAGAGATGAACATGAATTCTAGTAATAATGTTAAATTTTCCTTGATTGGGCTACAAAAGGACATTCTCCTCATCAGCTTAGATAACAGTGATGCTTTGATTTCATAAGAAAATCTTGTCTTTCCATCATTTTCATTAGAATCAAAGTTAGTCCTTCAAAAGAGATGAACATGGATTCTAGTAATAATGTCGATTTTTTTCATGATTGAGCTACAAAGACACATTATCCTGTTTGGGATACGTAAATTCATATTTTGATTTCACGATGTCGCAACGTGCCTCAGGGTGGATCCTTGTGGATCTACAGGTGCATACGACTTAAAATATCTTTCTAACTGGGAAATGTCTTCTTGACTAAGACTTTTCCTTTGTAACGTGATGAGAATAAGAAAGCATGAATTCTCGACTCATGATATAGAAAAGGGAACCATAAGATGAATTGCTCATCTCATTGGTCTTAGATGACTATCACAAATTGGCCAACACTTAGAGTCGCCATCGATCATTTTAGGCTAGGCATGATCAAGAGTTGGTTACGCACGATGACGCATGAACCTCTTTGCAATGTCCAACATCGATATCTTACTAGTTATGTCTTATCTTAGTTTCGATTCTTTTGACCTTAACCTATCACTATTTTGATATACCCCCTTTCAATGCATGAATTTTTATAAAAATACAAATTGAGGTTTTGATGAAAAAATTTAATCTGATATACGCCCCAAAGAGATGGGGAATATAGAAATTTTCAATAAAAATGACCTCTGGATTTTACTTTGAAAATGGAATGTTCTACTTTAGGCACTGGAGAGATACCCATAACCTTTAATTTTACTTGAAATGATTTGAAGGCATGAATGCAAATAATCATCCCAAAGAAATCATGTTAGTAAGGCAATGAATAAAGTAACATAACATGGACCATTCAATGTAATGATAAAAAAGAAAGGATGGACATCAAAATTTATCTTGCAATTAACATCAATTATTTAGGAATAACTGAACCGATAATTTTCAAGATGCATCGGGTTCTTTGATTGAACGAGGTTTGTTTAACACATTCATGGAAGTCCAAAAAGGAGAAAAATTTAATTTTAGTTGAAAGACAGGGTTGGAATATCCCTTCGAAAAGATGGAGGTGGAGTATCCTTATGGATGACAAATAATTTTGACAAAGGAAGATTTTTATTCTAAACAACTTTGAAAAACGAGGTTAAAGTATCCCTTCGGAAGGTTAGAGTTAGGGTATCCCCGCGGATAATAAATAATTTTGGCAAAGAAAGATTTTTAAATCTTGACAATTTTGAAAAGTAAGGTTAGAGTATCCCCTCGAAAGGTCGGGTTAGAGAATCCCTAAAAGTGACATGTTTGACACTCTTTAGAGAAGTCTAATTGGAAAACTTAGGTTGACAAAACTTTGTGATTTAGAAAATGAGTGAGCATTTTGACAACTTTTGGCTAAAGAAATTATTATGAATAAGGATGGTAAAGATGTAAAATACATTCGCACCTTGACACGAGCCTATGGGATATCAAAGCATGTTTTCGAGGCTGATTAGGATGATATGGTGACATTCGAATGTCTTAAGATAAAGCTCGGGAAAACAACTCAATTTTAACCTTAACCGAAAATAGCGGACAACATCACGCCATCTCGCTTCCTAAATTTATTCTAAATTGGTTTGGAGGCTCTAGAGGGTGGACAAGATATTGTTAGAAAGGTAACTCGACAAGAGTTAACCTAAAAATATTCCCAATATCCCAAAAAAATCATTTTTCGAGGGAATAAATTTTTGAATTTGGACTAATTATGCCACTAGCAGAACATACGAGGGTCAAGGTGTGTCAAAATTTGAAAAATCATCCCGGACTCATTGGGTATCAAAAAATTGCAAACAATGCCTTTTAGAAAAGGGAATTTCATGAATTACTTAGGGAAAATGTTAAAAAATTTAGAAAAACAATTAGTGGGTCTGAATGGCCCAATCAGAATACACGTTGCTGATTATAGGGGTTCTGGGCAGTTTAGAATTGAAAGATGATAACTCTCTCATCCGGAAAGATCCAGGGATGAATAAGACATAGTTTTAAAGATAATTTGACACACATTGAGAGAAAAAAATCAAAAAATTCATGAAATCATTTTTAATTTTAAAATGATTTTTTAATTAGCAATAATTGTGCTGCTAGCAAGGGACAAAGCAAAGTAGGGGATATTTTTTTATTTTTCTTTGTGTTTTTTTGAACATCCATGACTGAAGGAAAAGAGTGGCATAAGCATCATGAACTCATTTGCACAGCCCTAGAGTCGTTTGGGGATGAAATAGCCCGTTGATCATATCACTCAAGGTTTAGACTCAAAAACAAGGCACAAACATTTCGAGAACAAATGTAGGGCCATTTTTGTTGGAAAATTAGAAGATTTGAGCTTGTTTAACTATGATTCCAGATCTGGAAAACTTAATTTTCCCCAAGATTTTTTGTTAACTTTAAGAAAAATGCTAAGTTCATGCTAATCCTTATTGGTTGAGGTTAACATGCTTGGCTTGGGGAGGTTTTGAAAATTAGTTTTTGATAGCCATCAAACATGCATTTTGACAAGGGGAAGACAACAAACATACAAGGGGATGGCACATAACATGAATGGGGATGCTAACTTTACCAATGGTCTTGACAAAGAAAGTGTTATGCACACATCTCATGAAGTGAAGCATGCTGAAAATAATAATGATTCATGGCAAAATGCAAGCTAACATATAAACATACTTGAAATATGCTAGGCTAAGGATTTATGCATGGATTGAGCATAACATGATGCATGAATATGGCATACAATGCATGAACAAGAGCTATCAAAAAATAATGAGGATGAAAAGAGACACTTTGCATATCAAAAGAGGCATCAACACATCCAAATCCTAAGCTACCATAACAAAAAACCACAATAATGCATGAGAATCCTAAGAGGGTGGTGGAAGCATTGAAAGCTTACTAAAATGATAAAGATGCTGAAAAACTAAAAATGAAAGTGATTAAGTAAGAAGTTATACCAACAAAGCTTCAAGTTTGGTCAAGTGGTTGAGCAGCAGAGATGGCCTAAATTCCCCTATTTTTCTTGTTGTTAATTAGAAAGAAATGTGAGAAAAAGAAAGGCTTTAGTTCTTATATGGGTGAGGATGATTTTTCAGTGTGTATAATGGTTGGGAGTGAGTTTTTAGGGCTATTTTTGGATGCTGAGTGAAGGGCTATAGGATTCTATGTTTTTAATGCGTGAATGAATTGGGAGAGCTGAAACAAGCTGAAAAAAAGATCATTCAGCTGAGATATTGATGGCTTATTTATACCAGCATTTTGGAGTTAATTTAGAGGTGTTTTTGGTTATTTCTCAAGGGGACAAAGTTATGATAGCTGATAGCTATAAGGTGGTTATAGGAAGCAATTTGCTACCAATGTGATGGACATAGGGTGGATGGTTTGATTGCTAAAATCAGATACCAGCAAATATGGTGGCTGATGGCGATCTTTGTCAACAAATAAGGGAGGAGTAAATTGGTCATATGACATTGACCCTTTATGAGCCAATTTAGACTTCAAAAAATGTTTTAATTAATTTACAAGTCCAAATTCATAATTTGATATGGGTTTTGATCTTGTCTGATGCAAAAATGAGTTAAAATTAAGCTTTGGATCAATGGTGGACAAGTTAAAAATGCCCCGATCATGGAAAATAGCTTGCATATATCCATACATTAAAGAATGTATCGATGCATTTGGTCTTAAAAACCCTTAATGTATCGATACAATGAACATTGTGTCGATACTATAAACATTTTATCGATACAATAAAGCATTGTATTGATAAAAGTTGATATGTATCGATACATTTACTTTATAGAATGCAAGTTTTAGTTCTGGCATGGCCTAGTATCGATACATGAACTCATGTATCGATACAAACTCATGCATCGATACATTTACACATTGTATCAATACAAATAGGGACATTTTAAATTTTTAGGTCGTTAAAGCATTGTATCAATACATGAGAACCATGTATCGATACATTCAGGCAAAATTATGAATTATCCCATGTCTTTTATCCCTAAACACCTAAAACTACGTCCTTTGATGCCACATCTTTGCATTTCTATTTAATATGATCCATAAGCATTCTTGACCTCATAAAAAAAACTTTTTCACTAGGTGACGATCATTGTCCCCTTTGACGTCCATGCCCCAAATTATTAAAAATTAACCTTGACAAAATAAGGTGTCTACAGTAGAAAGAAGCTTTTCTTTGCACCATTTTCCTTAGAATCAAAGTTCATCCCTCAAAAGAGACAAACATTGATTCTCATAATAATGTCCATTCTTTTTGTAATTAGAAACACATTTTACTTATAGGGATAGATGATATTGATGCTTTGATTTGCAAGAAAAGCCTTTCCACCATTTTCTCTATAATCAAAGTTTATCCTCGAAAAGAAAAAAGCATGGATTTTTCATAATAATGCCCTTTTGTTTTTGGATTATGTTGCAAAAGCACATTCTCCTCATTAGGATAGAGGATATTAATGCTTTGATTTCACTAGACAAGCTTTTCTTTCCACCAATTTCCTTAGAATTAAAGTTAAACCTTTAAAAGTGACAAATGTGGATATTCATAATAATGTCCATCTTTTAATGATTGGGCTATAAAAAGATATTCTCCTCATTGGATACATGATATTGATGCTTTGACTTTATAGGAAGAGCTTTTCTTTGCACCATTTTCCTTACAATCAAAGTTTGTCCATCAAAAATATGAACATGAATTCTCATAATAATGTCCATTCTATTCGTGATTGAGCTAGTAAAACGTATTATCTTTCTTAGGATACCCGATTTCGATGCTCTAACTTTTCAAGAAGCTTTTCCTTCTATCACTTTCCTTAAAAAGAAAGTTTGTCCCTTAAAAAAAGGTGAAAATTGATTCTTGTAATAATGTCCATTCTTTTCATGATTGGGCTACAAACACACATTCTCTTTTTGGTATGCATAATATTGATCCTTGGATTTCGTAAGAAAAGCTTTTTTTCCTCTATTTTTCTTAGAATCAAATTTTATCCTTCAAAAGAGATGAAAATTGATTCTCGTAATAATGTCTATTCTTTTCATGATTGGAAAACACATTCTCCTTATTGGGATATGTAATATCGATGCTTTAATTCACAAGAAAAGCCTTTCTTTCCACCATTTTTCTTAGAATCAAAATTTGTCCCTTAAAAAAGACAAACATAGATTCTCATAATATTGTCCATTCCTTTCCTGACTGATCTACAAAAACACATTCTCTTCATTGAGATGCACAATATTGATGCTTCGATTTTGCAAGAGAAGTGTTTTTTTTCTACCATTTTCCTTAGAATCAAAGTTTGTCCCTCATAAGAGATGAACATGGATTCCCACAATAATGTTCATTATTCTCATGATCAGGCTACAAAAACACATTCCCCTTATTTAGATACATGATATTGATGTTTCAGTTTTGAAAGAAAACCTTTTCATTCCACTACTTTCCTTAGAGTTAAATATTGTCCCTTATAAGAGTTAAATATTAATTGTCATAGTAATATCCATTCTTTTCATGATTGGGCTGCAAAACAGATTCTCCATATTGGGATACATGATATTGATTCGTTGATTTCACAAGAAAAGCTTTTCATTCCATAATTTTCCTTAAAATCAAAGTTATCCCTTAAAAATGGTGAACATGGATTCTTCTAACAATCTGCCTTTTCTTGATTGGGCCGTAAAAACACATTCACCTCATTCTAATAACTGATATTAATGCTTTGCTTTTGCAATAAAAGCTCTTTCCACTATTTTCCATAGAAATAAAGTTCCTTCCTCAAAAGAGACAAACATGGATTTTTTCAATAATAAAAAATTTTTCGTGATTGAGCTACAAAAACATATTCTCCTTATTGGGATGCATGGTATTAATGCTTTGATTTCATGATAAAAGCTTTGATTTCCACCATTTTCCTTAAAATCAAAGTTTTGCCCTCATAAGAGACGAACATGGATTCTCGTAATAATGTCCATTCTTCTCATGATTGGGGTACAAAAACATTTTCTCCTTATCAGGATATACAATATTGATGCTTTAAATTTGCAAGTAAAGCTTTTTATTCCATGATTTTTTTTAGAATCAAATTTTGTCCCTCGTAAGAGATGAGCATGGATTCTCAGAATACTGTTCAATCCTTTCATGATTTGCTATAAAAACACATTCTCCTCATTAGGATGCACAACATTTATGCTTTGATTTCATAAGAAAAGCTATTCTTTCCACCATTCTCCTTAGAATCAATGTTCCTTCCTTAAAAGAGGTATACATAGATTCTCATTATAATATCCATTCTTTTTGTGATTGGGCTATAAAAACACCTTTTCCTCATTAGGTTACATGATTTTAACACTCTGACTTTTCAAGTAAAGCTTTTCTGTTCACCATTTTGCTTAGAATCAAGGTTCATCCTTCAAAAGTGATGAACATGGATTGTTACTATTCTTTTCATGATTGGGACACAAAAACACATTCTCTTCATTGTGATACATGATATTGATGCTTTGATTTCACAGCAAAAGCTTTTCTTTTGCCTATTTTCCATAGAATTAAAGTTTATTCCTCAAAAGTGATGAACATGGATTCTCATAATAATGCCTATTCTTTAGAATCAAAGTTTATCCCTTGAAAGAGGTAAACATGGATTGTTGTACTAATGTCCTTTCTTTTCATGATTAAACTACAGAAGCACATCTTCCTTATTGGGATACAACAATATTGATGCTTTGTTTTTGAAAAAAAACTTTTTTTCACTATTTTTCGTAGAATTAAAGTTCATCCTTTAAAGGAGAAAAGCATAGATTCTCGTAATAATATCTATTTCTATTGTGATTGGACTACAGAAACACATTCTCTTTGTTGGAATACATGATATTGATGCCTTGATTTTGCAAGGAAAGGTTTCCTGTCCAATATTTTCCTTAGAATCAAAGTTAGTTCGTTAAAGCAGATGAACATGGATTCTTATGCTAATGTTCATTATTTTCATGATTAAGCAATAAAAATGCATTCTCCTTATTTGGATGCACAATATTGATGCTTTGGTTTTGGAAGAAAAGCTCTTTCTTCCACTATTTTCATTAGAGTCAAAGTTTGTCCCTCAAAGGAGATGAACTTGGATTTTCATAACAATGTCTTTTTTTTATGTGATTGGGCTACAGAAACACTTTCTCATCATTAGGATACATGATATTGATATTTCGATTTTACAAGAAAAGCTTTGCTTTCTACCATTTTCCTTAGAATCAAAGTTTGTCCTTCAAAAGAGACAAACATCGATTCTTGTAATGATGTCCTTTCTATTTGTGATTAGGCTATAGAATCACATTCTCCTTATTGGGATACACGATACTGATCCTTTGATTTCACAAGAAAAGCTTTTTTTCGATCATTTTCCTTAGAATCAAAGTTTATCCCTCATAAGAAATGAACACAGATTCTCGTGATAATTTTTATTCTTTTGTGATTGGCCTACAAAAACACATTCTCCTCATTAGGCTACATGATATTGACACTTGGATCTACAAGAAAAGCATTTCTTTCAACCATTTTCCTTAAGATTAAAGTTCATCCCTCAAAGGAGATGAACATGGATCCTGTAACAATGTCCACTTTATTTGAGATTGGGCGACAAAAATGCATTCTCCTCATCGGGATAAAAGATATTGATGCTTTGATTCCACAAGAAAAGCTTTTTTTTTTCACCATTTTCCTTATAATCAAAGTTTTTCCCATAAAAGCGATGAACATGGATGCTAATAATAATATCCATGCTTTTCTTGTTTAGGCTATAAAAACACGTTCTTCTCATTGGAATATACGATATTAATGCTTTGATTTTATAAGAAAAGCTTTTCTTTCCATTGTTTTCCTTAGAATCAAAGTTTATCCCTAAAAAAAGAACATGATTCTTATAATAATGTCTATTTTTTTGTGATTGGGCTAGGAAAACATATTTTCCATGTTAAGATACATGATATTGACGCTTTATCTTTGTAAGAAAAAATTTTTTCCACCATGTTCCTTGGAAACAAAGTTCATCTCTCAAAAGTGGCGAACATGGATTCTTGCAATAATCTGCATCTTTTTCATGATTAGGCTACAAAAACACATTCTCCTCCTTAGGATACATGATATTGATCCTTTGATTTCACAAGAAACCCTTTTTTCTCACCATTTTCCTTAGTATCAAAGTTCATCCTTCAAAGTAGACAAACATGGATTCTTATAATAATATCCATTCATTTCTAGATTGGGCTACAAAAACACATTTTCTTCATTAGGATACACAATACTGATGCCTTGAAATCACAAGAAAACCTTTTTTTTCCACCATTTTTCTTAGAATTAATGTCCATCCCTTATAAGAGATGAATATGGATTCTTGTAATAATGTCTATTATTTTCGTGACTAGGTTAAAAACACATTCCCCTTATTAGGATACATGGTATTGATACTTTGATTACACAAGAAAAGCTTTTCGGTCCACCATTTTCCTTACAATCAAAGGTTATCCTTCAAAAGAGATGAACATTGACTCTCATAATAATGTCCATTTTTTCTTGATTAGGCTACAAAAACATATTCTCCTCATTTAGATACATGATATTGATGCTTTGGTTTCACTGGAAAAGCTTTTCTTTCCATAATTTTCTTTAAAATCAAAGTTTGTTTTTAAAAAGTGGTAAACATGGATTCATGTAATAATCCACCTTCTTTTACTGATTGAGCTATCAAAACACACTCACCTCATTTTGATGCATGATATTAATGCTTTGATTTCCCAAGAACATGAATTCTCATAATAATTTGCATTCTTTTCATCATTGAGCCATGAAAACACATTCCTCTAATTGGGATAAATGATATTGATGCTTTGATTTTGCAAGAAAAGCTTTTCTTTTCACCATTTTCTTTAAAATCAAAGTCCATCCCTTACAAGAAACAAATGTGGATTCTTATAATAATGCCCTTTATTTTTGTGATTGGCCTACAAAAACATATTTTCCTATTGGTATACATGACATTTACACCTTGATTTGCAAGAAAATCTTTTCATTCCATCATTTTCCTTAGAATCAAAGTTCATCCCTCAAGAGGGATAAACATTGATTCTTATAATAATGTCCATTCTTTTCACAATTGGGCTACAGAAGCACATTCTCTTTATTGGAATACATAGCATTAATGTTTTGATTTCTAATAATCTCCATTTTTCTTATGGTTTGGCTACAAAAACATATTCTTCTTATTGTGGTACATGACATTAAAGCTTTGATTTCACAAAAAAAGCTTTATTTTCCATAATTTTCCTCAAAAACAAAGTTTATCCCTCAATAGAGATAAACATGGACTATCATAATAATTTGCATTCTTTACATGATTGGGCTACAAAAACACATTCTCCTCATTAGGATACATAATATTGATGCTTTGATTTTGCAAGAAAAGCTTTTCTTTCCACCATTTTCCTAAGAATCATAGTTCATCCCTTATAAAAGATGAGCATGGGTTCTCTCAATAATGTCCATTCTTTTCATGATTGGCTACTAAACACATTTCCTTCATTGAGATACACGATGTTGATGCTTTGATTTCATAAGAAAAGCTTTTTCTTCCACCATTTTCCTTAGAACCAAAGTTTGGCGCTAAGAAGAGACAAACATGGATTCTCATGCAATCATTTTGTGATTAGGGTACAAAAACACATTTTTCTCATTGGGATACACGATATTGGTGCTTTGAATTTGCAAGAAAAACTTTTTTCCATAATTTTCCCTAGAAACAAAGTTCACCCCTAAGAAAAGATGAGCATTGATTCTCATTATTATGTCCCTTCTTTTCATGATTGGGCAATAAAAAGACATTATTCTTATTGAGATACACAATATTGATGGTTTGATTTTGTAAGAAAAGTTTCTATTTTTACCATTTTCATTCAAATCAAAGTTGATCATTCAAAAGAGAGGAACATGAATTCTCATTACAATGTCCATTCTTATTATAATTAATTTAATATCTATTAAGGGTTCTTTATATATTTATTTATAAATTAAATATTGGTAATATTCTAAATAAAGTTAAAATTTATTTTATTTATTTATTTTAATTTATGATTAAATTATTTATTTTATTATAGTTAATTTTGTTTTGATAATTAGTACATAATTATTCTATTCGAATAAAATTTTCATGATTTTATTTTGAATTAGAATTAGAGTTATGAAAAATTATTGAGCGAAATAAAATTAACAGTTTAATCAAAATTAATTAGTATTCAAATTAAATGGGCTAAATTCCATAAAATAAACTTGGGCCAAAATATTGTTTATAGACACTAGGGTTTGGGCCAAATTATAGTGGGCACCTATGCTTGGGTTGGCACCACATATGGGTTTTGTGGAATTGATAAGATAATTATTTTAGTTAAAAATTAAAATTAGGCCTACCTTGTTACGTTGTATAAATAAAAGGCTTATGCCTTAGGTTTTTTCTTAGACCTCGGAGCCAGACTTGGAGGTTTCTAATCACAATATCTTGTGATTCTAAACCTAATGGTACAAGGTGGTCATTAGGTCTAGAATCTTTAGATCTGCAACTCAAGTAACTGACTAACATGGTTTTATTTTATATAGCAACATGATTTAGTATGATCAGATTAAAATTTTTTTACAAATTTCTTTACGTATCTAACCAGTTTTTCCTACATGCACGATATTGACACTTTGACTTTATAAGAAAAGCTTTTCTTTCCACCACTTTCCTTAGAAACAAACTTTATCCCTCAAAAGAGGCAAAAATTGATTGTCCTAATAATCTGTACTCTTTTCGTGATTGGGCTATAAAAAACATATTCTCCTCATTAGGGTACACGATATTGATGATTTGATTTCACAAGAAATGCTTTTTTTTTTGCTATTTTCCTTAGAATCAAAGATCGACCCTCGAAAAAGACGAACATTGATTCTCATAATAATGTCCATTGTTTTTGTGATTGGTCTAGAGAAAGAACACTATCCTCTTTGGGATACACGATACTTATGCTTTGATTTCATAAGAAAAGCTTTTCTTTCTACCATTTTCATTAGAATCAAAGTTTATCCCTTAAGAGAGATGAACATGGATTCTCATAAAAATTTTAATTCTCTTCCTAATTAGGCTACAAAAATGCATTTTTCTCATTGGGATGCACAACATTGATGCTTTGATTTTGCAAGAAAGGCTTTTTTTTTCTAGCACTTTCCTTAAAATTAAAGTTCATCCCTAAAAAGAGATGAACATTGATTCTCGTAACAACATTCATTCTTTTTATGATTCGGCTGCAAAAGCACGTTCTTCTTATTAGGATACATAGTATTGGTGCTTTGATTTCATAAGAAAAGCTTTTCTTTTCACCATTCTCCTTAGAATCAAAGTTTATCCCTTAAAGGAGATAAACATGGATTCTTGTAATCATGTCCATTATTTTCGTGATTAGGCTAGTAAAACACATTCTCCTCATTAAGATGCATGATATTAAACCTCTGACTTTACAAGAAAAGCTTTCCTTTCTACTATTTTCCTTAGAAATAAACTTTGCCCTTAGAAGAGGCTAACATGGATTTTTGTCATAATCTATATTTTTTTTGATTGGACTACAAAAACACTTTCTCCTCATTAGGATACATGGTATTGATGATTTGATTTCACAAGAAATGCTTTTCATTTCACCATTTTCCTTAGAATTAAAGTTTGACCCTTAAAAGAGATGAACATCGATTCTTGTAATAATATCTATTTTTTTGTAATTTGGATACAAAAACACATTCTTCTATTTGGTATACATGATATTGATGCTTTGATTTCTCAAGAAAAGCTCTTTTTTTCACCATTTTCAATAGAATCAAAGTTTCTCTCTTAAAAGAGATAAACATGGATTCTCGTAATAATGTTCATTCTTTTCCTACATGGGCTACAAAAGCACATTCTCCTCACTAGGATACATGATATTGATGCTTTTCCTTCTACCATTTTCCTTAAAATTAAAGTT
This sequence comes from Adansonia rubrostipa, assembly GCA_038381775.1. Classification (NCBI taxonomy): domain Eukaryota; kingdom Viridiplantae; phylum Streptophyta; class Magnoliopsida; order Malvales; family Malvaceae; genus Adansonia; species Adansonia rubrostipa. Next base: position 70,415 of record JBBYHM010340059.1, read on the forward strand.
TATCCCTTAAAAAAGGTGAATATGGATTCTTGTAATAATGTCCATTACTTTTGTGATTAGGCTACAAAAACACACTCTCCTCATTAGGAAACATAATTTAGAATCAAAGTTCATCCTTTAAAAGAGATGAACATGGATTCTTGTAATAATGTCCAATCTTTTCATGATTGGGCAATAAAAGGATTCACAATATTGATGCTTTGATTTCAAAAGAAAAGCTTTTTTTTCCCACTATTTTTTTTAGAATTAAAGTTTATCCCTCAAAGGAGATGAACATGGATTCTCATAATAATGTCCATTCTTTCCATGATTTAGTTGCAGAAAAACATTCTCCTCTTTAGGATACACGATATTGATGCTTTGATTTTGCAAGAATGGCTTTCTTTTCCAACATTTTCCTCATAATCAAAGTTTATCTCTAAAGGAGATAAACAAGGATTCTCATAATAATGTCCATTATCTTCTTAACTTGGCTATAGTAAAACATTGTCTTTTTTAGGATATGTGATACGGATGATTTGATTACAAAAGAAAAGCTTTTATTTCTACCATTTTCATTAGAATCAAAGTTTGTCCATGAAAGGGGATGAACATGGATTCTCGTAATAATGTCCACTATTTTATGATTAAACTATAAAAATACATTCTTCTTATTGGGACACACAATATTGATGCTTTGATATTGCAGCAATAGCTTTTCTTGCCACCATTTTCCTTAGAATCAAAGTTCATCTCTCCAAAGAGAAGAACATGGATTCTCACTATAATCTTGTTCATTTATGTTTGGCTGCAAAAACATGTTGTCCTGATTAGGATACACAATGTTGATGCTTTGATTTTACAAGAAAAGCTTTTTTTTCTACCATTTTCATTAAAATCAAAGTTCGCCCCTCAAAATAGATGAACATGGAATCTTATAATAATGTCCATTCTTTTCAGATTGGGCTATAAAAACACATTCTCCTTGTTGGGATACAAAATATTGACACTTTGCTTTCATAAGAAAAGCTATTCTTTCCTCTATTTTCCTTAAAATTAAAGCTCGTCCGTTAAAGAAGACGAACATGAATTCTCATAATAATGTCCATTCTTTTCATGATTTGGCTATAGAACCATATCCCACTTTTTAGGATACATGATATTGATGCTTTCATTTCATAACAAAAGCTTTTTTTTCCATCATTTTCCTTAAGAGTCAAAGTTTATCTCTTAATGGAGACAAATATGGATTCTCACAATATTGTCCACAGAAATAAATTCTTCTGTTTGGACACACAATATTGGTCTTTTGCTTTCATAATATAAGCTTTCCTTTCTGTAATTTTCCTTAGAATCAACGTTTGTCCCTGAAAAGAGACCAACATGAATTCTTAAAATAATGCCCATTCTTTTCATTTTTTGGTTACAAAAACACATTTCCCTCATTGGGATACACGATATTGATGCTTTGATCTTGTAAGAGAAGCTTTCGTTTTGATCATTTTTATTAGAATTAGAGTTTGACCTTTGAAGGAGTCCAACTTGGATTCTTATAATAATTTTCACTCTTTTCATAATTGAACTATAGAAACATATTCTCCTTGTTGGCATACACATTTTATTGATGCTTTGATTTTGTCAGAAAAGCTTTTTTTCCACCATTTTCCTTGGAATCAAAATTTATCCCTTAAAAGAGATAAACATGGATTCTTGTAATCATGTCCACTCTCTTCGTGATTGGGCTACAAAAAACATTCTACTCTTCAGCGTATGTGATATTGATGCTTTGATTTCATAAGAGAGCCTTTCTTTCAATAATTTTCATTAGAATCAAACTTTATCCATCAAAAGAGGTAAACATGGATTTTCATAATAATGTCCATTCTTTTCATGAAGAGAAAATTTTGATTTCACAATAAAAGCTTTGATTTCACAAGAAAGTTTGACCCTAAAAAGAGATAAACATGGATTCTCACAATAATGTCCATTTTTTCATGATTGGTCTATAAAAACACATTTTGCTTTTCAGAATACATGATATTGATGCTTTGATTTTAAAAGAAAAGCTTTTCTTTCCACTATTTTCATTAGAATTAAAGTTTATCCTTCAAAAGAGATGAACATGGATTTTTATAATAATGTCCACTTTTTTCCTAATTGGGCTACAAAAACACATTTTTCTTACTGTGATACATAATATTGATGGTTTGATTTTGCAAGAAAGGCTTTTATTTCCACCATTTTCCTTGAAATCAAAGTTATCCCTCAGAAGAGATGAACATGAATTCTCATAATAATAACCATTCCTTTTTTGATTAGGCTGCAAAAACACATTTCTTTATTAGGATACACAGTATTGATGCTTTGATTTTAGAAGAAAAGCTTTTCTTTTTACTATTTACCTTAGAATCAAAGTTTGTCCCTAGAAGAGATGAACATTGACTCTCGTAATCATGTTCATTTTTTTCATGATTGGGATAGTAAAACACATTCTTCTCATTAAGATGCATGATATTAACCCTTTGACCGTGCAGGAAAAGCTTTTCTTTCCACCATTTTCCTTAGAAATAAACTCCATCCCTCAAAAGAAGCAAACATGGATTCTCATAATAATCTATGTTCTTTTCATGATTAGACTACATAAAACATTCTCTTCATTAAGATAAACGATATTGATCATTGATTTCACCAAAAATGCTTTTCATTCCACCATTTTCCTTAGAATTAAAGTTAGACCCTTAAAAAAGATGAACATGGATTCTCATAATAATGTCCTATTCTTTTATGATTGGGCTATTTACAACATAATCCTCTTCGGTGTACACAATATTGATGCTTTGACTTCACAAGAAAAGCTCATTTCATAAGAAAAGTACACAATATTGATACTTTGATTTTCTTTCCATAGTTTTCAAAAGAATCAAAGCTCATCTCTCAAAAGAAATGAACATGGACTCTCATAATAATGTCCACTCTTTTCCTAAATGTGATATAAAAGCACATTCCTCTCACTGAGATGCACAATATTAATGCTTTGATCCTACAAGAAATTCTTTTCTTTTCACCATTTTCCTTAAAATTAAAGTTTATCCCTCAAAAGAAAGAAATATGGATTCTCGAAATAATATCCATTTTTTTTACAATTAGACTGGGCAAACACATTTTCCTTATTAAGAAACACAATATTGATGCTTTGATTTCAGAAGAAAATTTTTTTTCCACCATTTTCTTTAGAATTAAGGTTTGTCCCTCAAAAGAGATGGACATGGACTCTTATAATTATGTCTATTCTTTTCATGATTAGGCATACACAACATTGATGCTTTGATTTCAGAAGAAAAGCTTTTTTTTTCACTATTTTCCCTAGGATTAAGGTTGTTCCCTCAAAATAGACAAACATCGATTCTCATAATAATGTCCACTCTTTTCATGAGTTTGCTACAGACACACATTCTCCTCATTGGGATACACGATATTGACTCTTTGATATCGCAGGATACCTTTCCACCTTTTTCCTTAGAATAAAGTTTGTATCTAAAAAGAGAAAAACATGGATTCTCATAATAATGTCCATTCTTTTCACGATTAGGCTACCGAAACACATTCTCCTTATTGGGATACATAATATTGATGGTTTGATTTCACAAGAAAGGTTTTTCTTTTCATTATTTTCTTTCGAATCAAAGTTTATTCCTTAAAAAAGACAAACATGGATTCTCATAATAATGTCCATTCTTTTTTATGGATGGACTATAGAAACACATTCTCCTCATGGGATACAAGATATTGATGCTTTGATTTTGCAAAAAAAGCTTTTCGTTCCAACATTTTCATTCAAATCAAAGTTCATTCCTCAAAAATGTTAATCATGGATTCTTATAGTAATTTCCATTCTTTTCATGATTGAGCTGCAAAAATATATTCTCCTCATTTTTCATTCCATAGGAAAAGCTTTTCATTCCACCATTTTTTTTAGAATCAAAGTTCATCCCTTAAAGGAGATGAACATGGATTTCATAATAAGGTCCATATTTTTCATGATTAAACTATGGAAAGATGTTTTTCTCATTGAGATACATAATATTAATGCTTGATTTTGCAAGAAAAGTTTTTCTTTCCACTATTTTCCTTAGAATCAAAGTTCACCCCTTGAAGGAGATAAACATGGATTCTCATAATAATGTTTATTATTTTCATTATTAAGCTGCAAAAATACATTCTCCTCATTGGGATACAACAATATTGATGCTTGGATTTTGCAAGAAAACTTTTCTTTCCACTATTGTCTTTAGAATCAAAATTCATTACTCAAAGGAGAACAAGATGGATTCTCATAATAATGTCCATTCTTTAAATGATTAGACTATAGAAACCCATTCTCCTCGTTGGGATACATGATACTGATCTTTTGATTTCGTAGGGAAAGCTTTCCCTTCCACCATTTTCTTAAGAATCAAAATTCATCCCTCAAAAGAGATGAACACGGATTGTAGCAATGTCTATTCTTTCCATGATTAAGCTATAAGAACACATTCTTCCCATTGGGATACATAATATTAAGGCTTTGATTTTTTAGGAAAGGATTTTCTTTTCACCATTTTCTTTTGAATTAAAGTTTGTCCCTCAAAGGAGACGAACATGGATTCTCATAATAATGTCCATTCTTTTTGTGAATAGACTACAGAAACATATTCTTCACATTGAGATACAGTATATTGATGCTTTGATTTTAAAAGAAAAGCTTTTCATTCCACCATTTTCATTAGAATTAAAGTTTGTCTCTTAGAGGAGACAAACATGGATTCTTGTATAATGTCCACCCTTATCATGATTGAGCTACAAAAACACATTCTCATTGTTGGGATACAATAATATTGATGCTTTCATTTCATAGGAAAAGGTTTCCTTTCCACTATTTTCCTAAGAGTCAGTTTATCCCTTAAAAGAGGCAATATGTCCATTCTTTTCATGATTGGACTATAGAAACACATTTTCTTCATTGAGACACACAATATCGATGCTTAGATTTCGTAGGAAAAGCTTATCTTTTCACCATTTTCCTTAGAATCAAAGTTCATCCCTTAAAAAAGATAAACATGGATTCTTATAATAATGTCCATTCTTTTCATGATTGGGTTACCGAAACACATTCTCCTCATTAGGATACAAAATATTAATGCTTTGATTTTGCAAGAAAGATTTTTTCTTCTTAGCATTTTCTTTCGAATCAAAGTTTATCACTCAAAGAAGACGAACACGGATTCTAATAATAGTGTCCATTCATTTTGTGATTTGCTACAGGAATGAATTCCTCTTGTTGGGATACACGATATCAATGCTTTGATTTCTCAAGCTTTTCTTTCTACCATTTTCTCTAGGATCAAAGTTTATCCCTTAAAGGAGATGAACATGGATTCTTAGAATAATGTCCATTCTTTTCATGATTGGGCTACAAAAACACATTTTTCTTCTTGGGATACACAAAATTTGTGCTTTGCTTTCATAAGATAAGCTTTTCCTTCCATAATTTTACTTAGAATCAATATTCATCCTTCAAATGAGATGAATATGGATTCTCACAATAATGTCCATTCTTTTCATGATTAGGCTACAAAACACATTCTCCTCATTGGGATACATGATATTAATGCTTTAATTTTACAAGAAATGCTTTCATTTCGACCATTTTAAATAGAATCAATGTTCATCCCCTAATAAAGATGAACTTGGGTTCTTGTAATAAAGTTTATTCTTTTCGTGATTGGACCAAGGAAACATTTCTCATCATTGGGATACATGATATTGAAGCTTTGATTTCGCAAGAAATGCTTTTCTTTTCACCATTTTCATTAGAATCAAAGTTCATCCCTCAAAAGAAATGAACATGGATCCTCATAACAATGTTCGTTCTTCTCATGATTAGGCTACAAAAACATAGTCTTCTTATTAGGATACACAATATCAATGCTTTGATTTAACAAGAAAGGCTTTTCTTAACACCATTTTCATTAGAATTAAAGTTCATCCCTCAAAAGAGATGAACATGGATTCTTGTAAAAATGTCCATGCTTTTTATGATTGGGCTACTAAAACACATTCTCCTCGTTGGAACACACAACATTGATGCTTTGACTTCATATGAAATGCTTTTTTTCCACCATTTTCCTTAAATTAAAGCTTGTCCACCAAGGAGATGAACATGGATTCTCATAAGAATGTCAATTCCTTTTGTGATTTGGCTACAGAACTATATTCTTCCCTTTGGGATACACAATATTGATGCTTTGATTTTGCAAGAAAATCTTTTTTTTTTTGCTATTTTTCTTAGAATTAAAGTTTATCCCTAAAAAAGGATGAACATGGATTCTAATAATAATGCACATTCTTTTTATGATTGGGCTGTAGAAACACGTATTTCTCTTTGGGATACATTATATTGATACTTTGATTTTAGAAGAAAAGCTTTTATTTCCACCATTTTTCTTAGAATCAAGTTTAATCCTCAAAAGATATGAACATGGATTCTCATAACAATGTCCATTTATTTTTTGATTAGGCTATATAAAAACTTTCACCTCTTTGGGATACATGATATTGGTGCTTCAATTTTGTAAGAAAATTTTTTCTTTCAACCATTTTCTTTAGAATCAAAGTTTATCCTTTAAAGAGACAAACCTGGATTCTTATAGTAATGTCCATTATTCTCGGGATTGGGCTAAGAAACACATTCTCCTAAATAGGATACACAATATTGATACTTTGAGTTTGTAAGAAATCCTTTTCATTCTACTATTTTTATTAAAATCAAAGTTTATCCCCATAAAAGAGACAAACATTGACTCTCATAATACTGTCCCTTCTTTTTGTAATTGGGCTACAAAAACACATTTTCCTTGCTCGGATACATGATATTGATGCTTTGGTTTTACAAGAAAAGCTTTTCTCCCTATAATTTTCTCTAAAATCAAAGTTCATTTTGAAAAAGTGGTGAACATGGATTCTTATAATAATCTATGTTCTTTTGCTAATTGGGCTACCAAAGCATACTTACCCCACTTTGATACAAGATATTGATATTTTGATTTCACAGGACAAACCTTTCTTTCCATTATTTTTTATAAAAACAAAGTTTGTCCCTCAAAAGAGACAAACATGGATTCTCATAATAGTCTAGATTCTTTTCATGATTGGGCTACAAAAAGACATTTTCTTCATTGGGATACATGACATTGATGCTTTGATTCTTGTAGAAAAAGCTTTTTTTCCACCATTTTTCTTAGAATCAAAGTTTATCCCTTGTAAGAGATAAACATGGATTCTTATAATAGTGTCCATTCTCCTTATTGGGGTACATGATATTGATGCTTTGACTTCACAAAAAAAATTCATTCCACCATTTTCCTTGGAATCAAAGTTTGTCCCTTAAGAGGGATGTACATGGATTCTTGTAATAATGTCCTTTCATTTTATGACTAGGGTACAAAAACATATTCTCCTCTTTAGGATATATGATATTGATTCTTTGACCTCTCATAATCTTTATTCCTTACATGATTAGGCTACAAAAACTCATTCTGCTTATTAGGGTTCATGATTTTGATGCTTTAATTTAGCAAGAAAACTATACTTTCCACCATTTTCCTCAGAAACAAAGTTCATCCCTCAAAGAGACGAACATGGATTCTTCTAATAGTTTACATTCTTTTCGTGATTGGGCTACAAAAACACATTCTCCTCATTGGGATACACAATACTGATGCTTCTATTTTGCAAGAAAAGTATTTTTTCCACCATTTTCCCTAGAGTTAAAGTTCATCCCCTATAAGAGATAAGCAAGGGTTCTAGTAATAATGTCTAATCTTTTCATGATTGGGCTACAAAAACATAATCTTTTTATTGAGATACATGATATTGATGCCTTAGAAGAGATGAATATGGATTCTTATAATAATCTGCATTCTTTTCGTGATTCATTTACAAAACACATTCTCCTTATTGGGATACACAATATTGATGCTTTGACGTTGTAAGAAAACCTTTTCTTTCTATAATTTTCCTTAGAAACAAAGTTCATCCTTTGTAAAAGATGAACATGGTTTCTCATAATAATGTCCATTCTTCTCGTGATTGAGCAACAAAAACACATTCACCATATAGGGACACACGATATTCATGCTTTGATTTAGCAAGAAAAGCTCCTTCAACTATTTTCCTGAGAATCAAAGTTTATCCCTCAAAAGTGTTGAACATGGATTCTCGTAATAATGTCCATAATTCTCGTGATTAGGCTATAAAATCACATTCTTCTCATTGGAATACATGGTATTGGTGCTTTAATTTTTAATAATCTCCATTCTTTTAATGCTTGGGCTATAAAAACATATTCTCCTCATTAGGGTACATGATATTGATGCTTTGATTTTGCAAGAGAAGCTTTTTTTCCACCATTTTCCTCATAAATAAATTTCATCGCTCATAAGAGACGAACATGGATTCTTATAATAATGTCTATTCTTTTCAAGATTGGGCTACAAAAACACATTCTCCTCATTAGGATACACGATATTAATGCTTTGATTTCAGAAGAAAAGCTTTTTTTTCACCATTTTCTTTACAATCAATGTTCATCCTTAAAAAAAAGACAAACATGGACTCTCATAATAATATCCATTCATTTCGTGATTGGGCTTGTAAAACAAATTCTTTTCTTTGGGATACATGATATTGATGCCTTAACATTTCAAGAAAATCTTTCCTCTCTACCATTTTCCTAGGATCAAAGTTTGTCCCTCAGAAGAGATAAACATTGATTCTTGTAATAATCTCCATTCATTTCATGATTGGGCTACAAAAACACATCGTCCTTATTGGGATACATGATATTGATACTTTGATTTCAAATGAAAAGCTTTTCTTTCCACCATTTTCATTATAATCAAAGTTCATCCCTTAAAACATCTAAACATGGATTCTCATAATAATGTCCCATGTTTTCCTTATTGGGTTATAAAAACACATGCTCTCTATTGGGATGCACAATATTGATGCTTTGATTTCAAATGAAAAGCTTTTCTTTTCACCATTTCCCTTAGAGCCAAAGTTTATCCATCAGAGGAGGCAAACATGGATTCTTAAAACAATGTCCTTTCTTTCTTGTGATTAGGCTACAAAAACACATTTTCCTCATTGTATACATGATATTGATTCTTTAATTTTGAAAGAAAAGCTTTTCTTTATGCTATTTTCATTAAAATCAAAGTTCATCTCTTAATGTCCATTGTTGTTCGAATTGGGCTACAAAAACAGATGCTCCCTATTGGGATACCCAATGTTGATGCTTTGATTTTACAAGAAAAGCTTTTTGTTTCACTATTTTCCTTAGAATCAAAGCTTGTCCCTCATAAGAGACAATAATGGATTCTTGTAATAGTGTCCATTCTTCTCGTGATTGAGCAATAAAAACATATTCTTTTCATTTAGATACATAATACTGAGGCTTTGGTTTCGCAAGAAAATGTTTCTCTTCCACCATTTTCTTTTTAATCAAAATTTATCCTTCAAAGGAGACAAACATAGATTCTCATAATAATGTCTTTTTTTTTGTGATTGGACTCTAGAAACACATTTTCCTTGTTAGGATACACGATATTGATGCTTTGACTTCACAAGAAAAGCTTTTCTTTCTACCACTTTCCTTAGAATCAAATTTCATCCCTTAAAGGATATGTACATAGGTTCTTGTAATAATCCATCCTCTTCATGATTAAGCTACAAAAGCACATCCTCCTCATTAGGATACACAATATTGATGCTTTGATTTCACAAGACAAGCTTCTCTTTCCACCATGTTTTGTAGAATCAAAATTCATCCTTTAAAAGAGACATACATGGATTCTCACAATAATGTCCATTTTTGTCAAGATAGGACTACAGAAATGCATTCTTCTCTTTCAGATACATGATATTAATTTTTTGATTTCACAAGATAACTTTTTTCTTCCATTATTTTTCTTACAACCAAAGTGCGACCCTCAAAGGTTATGAATATAGATTCTCGTAATAGTGTCCTTTGTTTCATGGTTGGACCATAAAAACACATTCTCCACGTTGGGATACATGATATTGATGCTTCGATTTCATAGGAAAAGCTTTTATTTCCATAATTTTCCTTAAAATCAAAGTTTGTCCCTTAAAAGAGATCAACATTAATTTTCATAACAATGTCAATTCCTTTCATGATTAGGCTACAAAAATACATTCTTCTTATTAGGATATATGATATTGATGCTTTAATTCACCGGTAAAGCTTTTCTTTCACCATTTTCCTTAGAATCATAGTTCATCCCTCAAAAAAGACAAACATGGGTTCTTGTAATGATGTCCATTCTTTTTATGATTAGGTTAAAAAAATACATTCTCTTCATTCGGATGCATGACACTAGTGCATTGATTTGCAAGAAAAACATTACTTTCCATAATTTTTCTTAGAATCAAAGCTCATCCCTTAAAAATGATGGACATAGATTCTCTTAATAATGTCCATTCTTTTCATTATTGAACTATAGAAAAACATTCTCCTTGTTGGGATAAATGACATTGGTGCTTTGATTTCATAGGAGAAGCTTTTCGTTCCACCATTATCCTTTGAATCAAAGTTCACCCCTAAAAAATGATGAACATGGATTTTCATGATAATGTCCATTGTTTTTATGATTGGGCCATAAAAACATATTCTCCTTGATGGGATACATGAAATTACTACTTTGATTTCACAAGAAAAGCTTTTCTTTCCACCATTTTCATTAAAATCAAAGTTTGTCACTTAAAAGAGATTAACATGGACTCTCATACTAATGTCCACTTTTTTCATCATTGAGCTGTAAAAGCACACTCTCGTTGTTGGGATCACGATATTAATGCCTTGATTTCACAAGAAAAGCTTTTCTTTCCACCATTTTCCTTAAAATCAAAGTTCATCCTTCAAAAGTTACAAACATGGATTCTCATAATAATGTCCATTTCTTTCATGATTGCACTACAAAAGGAAATTCTCCTCATTCGGATACAGCAACGTTATTGGTTTGATTTTGCAAGAAAAGCTTTTCTTTCCACCATTTTCCTTATAATTAAAGTTTGTCCCTCAAAAGAGATGAACATGGATTTCATCATAATGTCTATTCTTTTCGTGATTGGGCTATAAAAACACATTCTCCTCATTGGGATATAGTATATAGATGCTTTGATTTCACAAGAAAAGCTTTTATTTCAATTGTTTTCCTTACAATGAATGTTCATCCCTCAAAAGAGATAAACATGGATTGTTGTGCTAATCTCTATTCTTTTCATGATGGCACTGCAAAAAAATATTTTTCTCATTAGGATACACAATACTGATGATTTGATTTCTAGAAAGAAGCTTTTCTTTTTGCCTTTTTTCTTAGAATCAAAAGTCATCCCTCAAAGAGACACACATGGATTCTCATAATAATTTCTATTCTTTTTATAATTAGGCTACAAGAACACATATTCTCATAATATTGATACTTTTCGTAAGAAAAGCTTTTCTTCCCACCACTTTCATTAGAATCAAAGTTTATCCCTTAATAGAGAAGAACACCGATTATTATAATAATATCTATTCTTTTCATGATTGAGCCTAAAAAACACATTTTCTTCATTTGTATACACAATATTGATGGTTTGACTTCATAAGAAAAGCTTTTTATTCCTTCATTTTCCTTAGAATTTACATTTATCTATCAAAAAAGATAAACATGGTTTCTCATAGTAATGCCAATTCTTTTTGTGATTGGGCTACAGAATACATTCTTTCTGTTAGGATACACGATATTGTTGCTTTGGTTTCACAAGATAAGCTTTTCCTTCCACTATTCTTCTTAGAATCAAAGTTCATCCCTTAATTGAGATGAACATGGCTTTTAAAAATAATCTCTATTCATTTCATGATTAGGCTACAAAAACACATTTTTCTCACTAGGATACATATATTGATGCTTTGATTTCGTACGAAAAGCTTTTTTTTCCACCATTTTCTTTTGAATCAAAGCTTATCCCTCAAAAGAGACAAACATGGATTCTTGTAATAATGTCAATTATTTTTGTGATTAGGCTACAAAAAACACATTCTCTTAATTTGGATACACAATATTGAAACATTGATTTCATAAAAAGTAGTCTTTCTTTCCACTATTTTGCGTAGAATCAAAGTTTATCCCTCAAAAGAGATGAACATAGATTCTTGTAATAATCTCTATTTTTTTCATGATGGCACTGCAAAAGCACATTATCTTCTTTAAGATGCATAATATTGCTTTGATTTCACAAGAAAAGCTTTTCTTTCCTTCATTTTCCTTAGAATTAAAGATTATCTCATAAAAGAAACAAACATGGATTCTCATCGCAATGTCCATTCTTTTTATGATTAGGCTACAAAAACACATTCTTTTTATTAGGATGCATTATATTGATATTTTGATTTCACAAGTAAGGCTTTTCTTCCCACCATTTTTGTTAAAATTAATGTTTGTCCCTCAAAAGAGAAAAACCTTGATTCTCATAATAATATCCATTTTTTCATGATTAAGCTATAGAAATGCAATCTCCTTGTTGGGATATACAATATTGTTTGTTTGATTTCCCATGAAAAACTTTTATTTCAATCATTTTCCTTATAATCAAAGTTTATCACTCCAAAGAGACAAACAATTAGTGATCATTCTTTCAGTGATTGGGCTGCAAAAACACATTATCTTCCTTAGGATGCACAATATTGCTTTGATTTCACAAGAAAAGCTTTTCTTTCTTTTATTTTCTTTAGAATCAAAGTTTATCCCTTAAAAAGGGTAAACATGGATTCTTATAATAATGTCTATTCTTTTAGAGATTAGGCTTTAGAAACACATTCTTCTTGTTGGGATACACAATATTGATGCTTTGATTTTGAAGAAAAGCTTTTCTTTCCACTATTTTTCCTAGAATCAAAGCTCGTTTCTCAAAAGAGATAAACGTCGATTCTTGCAATAATCTCTAATTTTTTGATTTAGGGCACTGCAAAAACACATTCTCTTATCAGGATACATACTATTGATGCTTTGATATACAAGAAAAGTTTTTCTTTTCATAATTTTCTTTAGAATCAAAGTTTATCCCCCAAAAGAGATAAGCACGGATTCTTATAATATTGGCCATTTTTTTTGTGATTAGGGTATGAAAATAGATTTTCCTCGTTAAAATGCACTATATTGATGCTTTGATTTCATAGGAAAAGCTTTTCTTCTGACTATTTTCATCAGAACTAAAGTTGCCCTTAAGAAAAAAGAACATCGATTCTCATAATAATGTCCATTCTTTTCATGATTGAGCTAAAAAACACATTCTCCTCATTGGGATACACAACACTTATGCTTTGATTTTGCAAAAAAAATCTTTCCACCATTTTTCTTAGAATCGAAGTTCATCCCTGGAAAGAGATCCACATTGATTCTCATGATCATGCCAATTTTTTTGGTGATTAGGCTACAAGAACACATTCTCTTCAATAAAATACACAAGAAAAGCTTTTCTTCCCACCATTTCCATTAGAGTCAAAGGTCATCCCTCAAAACAAAAGAACATTGATTCTCATAATAATGTCCATTCTTTCCATTATTAAGCTATAAAAACATATTTTTTTCATTTGGATACACAATATCGATGCTTTGACTGCACAAAAAGAAGACTTTTCATTCCAACTTTTCCTTAGAATATATATTCGTCTGTCGAAAGAGATGAATATGGATTCTCATAATAATGTCCATTCTTTTTGTCATTAGACTATAGAAATACATTCTTCTTATTAGGTTACAGGATATTGGTGCTTTAATTTCATAAGATAAGCTTTTCTTTCCATCGTTTTCCTTAAAATCAAAGCTTGTCCATTAAAAGAGATAAACATTGATTTCCATAATAAGCTCTATTCTTTTCATGATTGGGCTACAAAAGCACATTCTTCTCATTTGGGGTACACAATATTGATGCTTTGATTTCACCTGAAATGCTTCTCCTTCCATCATTTTCCTTAAAATTAAAGTTTATCCCTTAAAAGAGATGAACGTGGATTCCCATAATAATTTCCTTCTTTTTGTGATTAGGCAACAAAAACACGTTTCCTTTATTTGGATACACAACACTGATGCATTGATTTTTGAGGAAAAGCATTTCTTTCCACCATTTTCCTTAGAATCAAAGTTTATTCCTCAAAAGGGATGAACGTGGATTCTTGTAATAATCTTCATTCTTTTCTTAAGGGCGCTACAAAAACACATTCTCCTTGTTAGGATACATAAATTGATGCTTTGATTTCACAAGAAAAGCTTTTCTTTTAACCATTTTCCTTTTAATCAAAGTTCAAATCCAAAAAGAGATAAACATAGATTCTTGTAATAATGCCTATTCTTTTTGTGATTAGGGTATGGGAACACATTTTCCTTATTAGGATACACTTTATCAATGCTTTGATTACATAAAAAAAGCTTTTCTTCCCACCATTTTTATTAGAATCAAAGCTCATCCCTCAATAGAAAAGAACTTTGATTCTCATAATAGTGTCCATTCTTTTCATGATTAAGCTACAAAACCACAATCTGCTCATTGGGATACACAATATTGATGTCTTGATTTTGTAAGAAAAGATTTTGTTTCCACCATTTTACTTAGAATCTAAGTTTATCCCTCAAAGGAGATGAACATGGATTTTCATAACAATCTCCAATCTTTTCATGATTAGGCTACAAAAATGCATTCTCTTGGTTGGGATACACAATATTGATGCTTTAATTTTGCAAGAATAGCTTTTTCTTTCACCTATTTTTCTTAGAATTGAAGTTCATCCCTTAAAAGAGATGAACATGTATTCTCATTGTAATTTCCACTCTTTTTTTGATTGGACCATAGAAAAACATTCTCCTTATTTGAATACATGATTTTGATGCTTTGATTTCACAAGAGAAGCTTTATTTCCACCATTTTCTTTAGAATCGAAGTTTTTCCCTAAAAAATGATGATCATGGATTCTCGTAATAATGTCCATTCTTTTCATGATTGGCCATAAAAATGCATTCTCCTTGTTAGGATACATAATATTGATGATTTGATTTCACAAGGGAAGCTTTCCATTCCATTATTTTGATTAGAATCAATGTTTATCCTTTATAAGAGATGAACATGGATACTCGAGATAATGTCCATTCTTTTTGTGTTTGGGTTACAAAAATACCTTCTCATCCTACACGATATTGTTGCCTTGATTTCACAAGAAAAGCTTTTCTTTTTACCATCTTCCTTAAAATCAAATTTCATCCCTGAAAAGAGAGAAAAATGGATTCTCTAATAATGTCCATTGTTTTTGTGACATATTCTTCTCTTTGGGATACACAATATTGATGCTTTCATTTCACAAGGAAAGCTTTTCTTTCCACCATTTTCCATAAAATTAAAGTTTGTACTTGAAAAACATAAATTCTTGTAATAATCTCTATTCTTCTTGTGATGGCACTACAAAAACATATTCTCTTCATTGGGATACATAATGTTGGTGCATTGATTTTGCAAGAAAAGCTTTTATTTCCACTATTTTCCTTAGAATTAAAGTTCATCCGTAAAAAAAATGAACATGGATTCTCGTAAAAATGCCTATTCTTTTTGTGATTAGGCTATGAAAGCATATTCTCCTCTTTAGGATGCACTATATTCATATTTTTATTTCATAAGAAAAGCTTTTCTTCCTACTATTTTCATTAGAATCAAAGTTCTATTTTCATTAAAATTCAAAGTTTATCCCTCAAAAGAAAAGATCTCGATTCTCGTGATATTGTCCATTCTTTTCACGATTGAGCTATAAAAGCACATTCTCCTCGTTGGGATACATAATATTGATGCTTTGCTTTCGCAAGACATTCATTTCCACCATTTTCCTTAGAGTCAAGGTTTATCACTATAAGAAGACAAATGTGTATTTTGAAAATAATGACCATTATTTTTGTGATTGGGCTGCAAAAAGACGTTCTCCTTCTTGCGTTTTCCTTCTTGGGATACACGATATTTGTACTTTAATTTCACAAAAAAAAGCTTTTCTTTCCACCATTTTCTTTAAAGCCAAAGTTCATCCTTTAAAAGAGATAAACATGGATTCTCATAATAATGTCCATTCTTTTAGTGATGGGCTATAGAAACATATTTTCCTCATTTGGATGTACGATATTGATACTTTGATTTCAGAAGAAAAGCATTTCTTTCCACCATTTTCCCTAGAATCAAAGTTCATTCCTCGAAAGAGATGAAATCTCCATTCTTTTCTTGAGGCCATAGCAAAAACACGTTCTTCTCATTAGGATACATAATATTAATGCTTTGATTTCACAAGAAAAGCTTTTCTTTCTACCATTTTCCTTAGAATCCAAGTTTAACCCCCAAAAAAGATGAACATGGATTCCTTATTTTTTTGTGATTACGTACGAAAGCACATTCTTCTCATTAGGATATACTATATTGATGCTTTGATTTAAAAACAAGCATTTTTTTCCACCATTTTCCCTAGAATTGAAGTTCATTCCTCAAAGGAGACAAACATGGATTCTTGTAATAATCTTCATTTTTTTCTTGAGGGCATAGCAAAAACACATTTTCTCGTTAGGATACATAATATTAATGCTTTGATTTCACAAGAAAAGCTTTTCTTTCCACCATTTTCCTTGGAATCAAAGTTCAGCCCTAAAAAAAAGTCGAACATGGATTCCCATAACAATGCCTATTTTTTTGTGATTAGGTATGAAAACACATTATTTTCATTAGGATGCACCATATTGATGCTCTGATTTCATTAGAAAAAGTTTTTTTCCCACTATTTTCATTAGAATCAAAGTTTATCCCTTAAAAAAGAAGAAAATAGATTCTCATAATAATGTCCGTTCTTTTCATGATTGAGCTATAAAATCACATTTTGCTTATTGGGATACATAATATTGATGCCTTGATTATGCAATAAAAGCTTTTCTTTCCACCATTTTTGTTAGAATCTAATTTTAACCCTTAAAGGAGTTGAACATGGATTTTCATAATAATCTATAATCTTTTCATGATTGGGCTACAAAAAAATTCTTCTGGTTGGGATACACAATATTGATACTTTGATTTTGCAAGAAAAGCTTTTTTTTCCACCATTTTCCTTAGAATCTAAATTCATCCCTCAAAGGGGATAAGCATGGATTCTTAAAATAATGTCTGCTCTTTTCATCATTAGGTTACAAAAACCTTACTAGGATACACAATACTAAGGCTTTGATTTCATAAGAAAAGCTTTTCTCTCCATTATTTTCCTTTAAATCAATATTCATCTCAAAAGAGGTGAACATTAATTCTCATAACAATGTCCATTCCTTTCATGGGTAGCCTACAAAAACACATTCTCCTTATTGGGATACATGATATTGGTGCTTTGATTCGCTGGTAAAGCTTTTCTTTCCACCATTTTCCTTAAAATCATAGTTCATCCCTCAAAAAAGATGAACATGGATTCTCATACTATTGTCCATTTTTTTTATTAAGCTACAAACACATTCTCCTCATTGAAATGCATGAATTTAATACTTTGATTTCACAAAAAAAAAAGCTTTTCCTTCCACCATTTTCCTTAGAATCAAAGTTCATCCCTTAAAAAAGATAGATGTGGAGTCTAATAATAATTCTCATTCATTTCATGATTGGACCACAGAAAAAAATTCTCCTAATTGGGATACACTACATTAATGCTTTGATTTCACAAGAGAAGCTTTTCTTTCCATCATTTTCTTTAGAATCAAAGCTTCCCCCTCAAAAGCAATGAACATGGATTCTCCTAATAATGTCTATTTTTTTCATGATTAGGCCACAAAAACACATTCTCTTCATTAGGATACATGATATTGATGCTTTGATTTAACAAGACAACCTTTTTATTCCACCATTTTCATTAGAATAACAAGATGCATGGACATGGCATAATCAGCAAAAGATATCAAACTAATGAGGATGAAATAAGGCATTTTTACACATCCAAGGAGCATTAAAGCATCCAAATCCTAAACTACCATAACCAAAAGCCATAATAATGCATGATAATCCTAAGAGCGTGATGGAAACATGGAGAGCTCACTAAAATGATAAAAATGCTAAAAAATAGAAATGTAAGTGATAGGGTCAAAAGTTATACCAAAAAACTTCAACTTTGGCCAAATAGTTGGAGCAGTAGAGATGGATTGAATTTCCCTCTCTTCCTTCTTGTTAACAAGTAAGAAAAAGAGAGAAGTAATGAGGTTTTGGTTTTGGTATGGATGAGGGTGATTTTGGAGTGTGTAATGGTTGAAAGTAAGTGTTTTAGGGCTATTTTTGGGTGGTGGGTGAAGAGCTACGGATTTGGTCTTCTTGGTGCATGAATGCATTTTTGAAAATGTAAATGAGCTGAAATCTAACCTTTTTTTGCTGAGATAGAAGTGGTCCATTTATACCAGCCTTTTGGAGCCAAATTGAAGGTGTTTTTAGCCATTTCTTAGAGGGGACAAGCTGATGTCAGTATGGTGGCTATGGGGTGGCTGTAAGGAGCAACTTGCTACCAATGTGATGTGCATAGGGTGACTGGATTAAATGCTGAAATGCTTTTCCAGTAAATAGGGTGGTTGATGGTGATATTGGTTAATAAAATAAGGAGCAGGGTGATCATATGATGTTGACCTTTTTTTATCCAATTTAGACTTTAAAAAGATGTTATGATTAATTCAAAAGTCTAAATTCATAATCTGATATGTGTTTTAATCTTTCCTGATGCAAAAAAAATAAGTTAAAATCTTGTTTTGGATCAATGGCAGATGAGTCAAAAATGCCTGGACCGTGAAAATGGCCTGCATGTATCGATATATTACATAATGTATCAATACTCTTGGTCTAGAAACCTTGATAGTATCGATACAATGAACATTGTATCGATGCAATGATCAATGTATCGATACTATAAACCATTGTATCAATACATGTTGATATCTATCGATACATTCCTTTATAGAATGCATGTTTTGGTCCTAGCATGGTCTAGTATTGATACATGAGGTCCTGTATCATTACAGAGGCTTATGTATCGATACATCTACATGTTGTATCGATACAAATAAGGACATTTCAAATTTTTGGCATGTTGGAGCATTGTATCGATACATGAGAACCATGAATTGATACATTCAAGTAAAATTGTGAATTTTTTTATATATTTTATCCTCGGATACCTTGGACTACATCATTTGATGCCACATCTTCGCATTTACCTTTGATATTATCCTTAGGCCTTCTTGACATCCTCAAAATACTTTTTTGTAGGGCCAGGCGATGATCATCGCCACCTCTTACATTTATGCTTCAGATTGCTAAAAATTAGCTCGGATAAAATAAGGTGTCTACAAACATAGAGAAAGGCAATAGAGTCAACATTACATGTATAGGTAAAGGTGGAACATGGATTTTGTCTGTATAGGTTAGGCACTTGTGGCATTTGTGAGCATAGTCGATACAGTTTTTTTAAGTGTCAACTAGTAATATCTAGACCACATGATTTATTTTTTCATTCTATGTCCATTAGCATGCATACCATAAATTCATTTATGGACTTCTTTGAGAATTCACTTCATTTTAAGAGTGTCCACACATCAGAGTAGTTCTTGATTCTAGCTTTTCTTGTACAGGACTTCTCTATCCAAAATGAAACTTGCAGACATTCTTCAGATAGTTCGCTTGTCAATTTTTATAGTATGCTCCAGGTATTGTTGGTCTCAAATGTAATGAAAAATGCCATGATACCAAGGCAAATCATCCATTTCTTCTTTTATGAATACTAATTTGGATGAGTGTGCAAAGGTTGGTAATATGTTTTATCCCTTTTAAGGATTTAGCACTCAAATCATCCACATAAACCTCTATTTCTTTATGCATGAAGTGATGGAATAATGTTACCATTGGCCTTTAGTAAGTTACCCTAGCATCTTTACGTCTAAAAGGCATAACCTTGCAATAGAAGGTACCCACATGGTCACGAATGTCATTTTCTCCATGTCTTTAAGTGCCATTTTATTCTAATTGTAGCCCAAAAATCCATTCATGAAAGAAAATAGCAAATTTTTGGCAGTATTATCTACTAAGGTATCAATGTAAAGTAAAGAGAAATTATTTTTAGGGCTAACTCGATTTAGGTCCCTACAATTTATGCACATCAGCACCTGGCCATCTTTTTTTTAGAACCAAGACAATATTAGCTACCTATTCAAAGGACTTAGCTACTTTAAGAAATCCTGTGTCAAATTGTTTCTTTACTTCTTCTTTAATCTTTAAAAGCATCTCCAATTTCATTCTCCTAAGCTTTTATTATATGGATTTGCACTCAGGGTTTAAAAGAAGTTTGTGAACCACTATGTTAGTATTTAGCCGAGGCATGTCTTTTTAGGACCAGGTGAATACATCTTGGTATTCCTAGAGAAGGTTGATCAATTTGGTTTGGGTTAACGAGTTTATAAAGGTTCTTATCTTATCTTTTTTTATTTTCCTTTTTCCTAAGGTTCACGATTTTAATAGGTTTTTCATGGGGCAAGATTTGTTTCTCTTCTTGTTCAATTGATCTCAATAAATCTAGTAATATGATGCTTTTCTCAAAATCCCTTTTAGATTCAACCTCACTAGTATAGATTGGTTACTCGAAATTGATTTTGGATTCTCAATATGAACACTAATTTCATTTTTATTCGAGTGCTTCAAAATATAAAGAAAAATAATATAGTGGAAAAACATAAAAAAAGAAAAAAAGTCTAAAGATTTAAGAACAATAAAGATGGACACAAGATAAGGTGTCTACAGTGCCCCTCTTTGACCATTGCTGAGAATCAGGAACAGGGCAAAGACAAATAGACACTATTTTTATCTTGGGTGGACTAACACTCCCCAAAACACTAGGGTGTTAGGTTTTCTAAGGTTTGACCCTTTTTTAGGCAAGTATGGAGTAACGTGGATTTTTAATGTGGGTGCCGCCAGCTTATGCAGGTTTGACTTAAACTTGGGTGCCATCAACTCATGTGGGCTTTGACTTAGGTACTGCCAGCTCATGCAGGCTTTGACTTAGACTTAGGTGCCACCAGCTCATGTGGGCTTTAACTTGGGCGTCGCCAGCTCGTGTAGGCTTTAACTGAGACTTGGGTGCCACCAGCTCATATGGGCTTTAACTTAGACTTGGGTGTGACTGGCTCATGCGGGCTTTCAAAATGGTGCCAATGACTTGTGGGCTTAAAATGGTGCCACTGACCTGTAGGCTTGAAAAAAGGTGCCATGACTTGTGGGCTTGAAAAGGGTGCCACTAACTTATGGGCTTTTAAGGGGTGCCACTGACTTATGGGCTTAAAAGGGTGCCACTGACCTGTGAACTTGAAAGGGTGCCACTGACTTATGGGCTTTAAGGGGTGCCACTGACTTGTGGGCTTTAAAGAGGTGCCATGACTTATGGGCTTAGAAAGGGTGCCATGACTTATGGGCTTGAAAAGGTATGCCGACAACGTTTTCGATAAAACTTCTAATACAAGCTCTTCTTAATAGAAGTTCATGATAAAATTTCTTATTGAAAAGGGTTTTGGTACTAGTTCTTGACAAAACTTCTAATGAATGTTCTTGACAAAAGTTTTTAACGATAGTATCTAGACAATAATTTCTTGCCACTAGCATTTTCGACATGAGGTGGTGAGAAGAAAAGGACCTTACCTGAATGACACTTGGTTATGAAGCTTAAAGTTTTTACCAGGAATTCCTTGAAGGTTCAGCAAACCTAGCTTGAAGTGATATTGTAAAAATGATGATGTAAGATGGTAACATGAATGCATGATATGAAATGCTATCATGATTGCAAGATGTGAAGTCTAATATGGGAGATAGCTGTAGTTCTCCTTGTACATCATTCAGACTCTCAAAGGGATGGCAATTCATCCTTGTTCCAACCATGGACCAAAATTTTCCTTAACTTACAAGGATTGTAGGTTGTCCTTGCTCCACTAAAGATGTGATCAAAAATTTAGTCTCAAGAATTTGGACTGCTGCATTCTCAATTTGAGAGGCTTAGTCATTTTCCTGATAAATGAAGGGCATTGCCAATAATTTGGAGACTATTCGACTAATCAGGTTGACATCTCTAGTTGTGATAGGATTCTGATAGAATACATGGGTCGATTTCGGTTAGCTTAAAATGGTTTTTCTTGAGATGTGGCTTATGAAAGCAAGAAATGGTTTGGTGTACGATAATGCTGAACAGGTGTTTGGATGCAAAAGGTGCACGATTTTGATGATCGGGGTGTAAGCAGAATTCCCTATGCTTTTCTTTTCCTTTCAATGTAATATCAAGATGCCCTAATGCATATTTCAATTAATTATCAAGCATTATCAGTTAAATGACAAGTGCAATGTGAATTGTACAGGGGTTGAAAGAACAAGACAATATTTATTTATGACAACAAAGAGACATAACTCAATACACTATTTGAAAAGTAATTGATAAGGTAATGAGGAAGATGATCCTTTGGGTGAAAGATGCCTTTAACAATCATGACATGGATGTTCTTTAGGTGCTTTTCAGAATCTTTCTCGAATAATGAATGTGCCTAGCATGAGCTGATCTTTGAAAGATCTCTAGGATTGCTTTGTATTGTCTTGTGGATGCTCTCAATTCATGCCCTATCAAAATTGATCTTCTTAAGTTGCCTTTATGGGTTTTAATTATAGTTAGGTTGGTTGCCTAGATGTCCTTTTTAGATTTTCATCTAAACCCCTTTTTGTTTTATTTTTATTTTTTTTTGTTTTTGTTTGGTTTTTTGTTTTTTTTAATTTTTAATTATTTTTGCTTTTTTTTAAAGATGC
>JBBYHM010340277.1:3892-19589 GCA_038381775.1 Adansonia rubrostipa
GTATAAATTTTTAATATTTTACAAAAGTAGATTTAAATAGAGGATTTAGATATCTGAATTTTCTATTAAAATTTGTAATGTAGATTTGAATAATGGATATCCAATTATTCATATTTGCATCTGTTTTGAATCTTGTGCAAATAGTAATTATAATATATAAATCTAAATATTATTCGAATTGGTAAAAAGAAATTAAATTTAGGATGAGTGGTAGTTTCATATTTATATTTAAGATGAGTATGTTTAAAATTTTAAACTTTTTATATATTTAAAAAATTATATTATCGTATTATATAATATAATACGATATGTTATAAATTTTACGTGATTTAATTTTAATTAAAAATAATAAAATAATTTCAGTGGTAACTTCAAAGTCTTGATCTTTTATGGTTAAAAGAAAAAAAATGAAATTTGAGGTATTAGTTATTACATTAATTTGTAAATTAAGTAATTATTTTAGTAGATATTACATTAATTTTTATGGTTATCAATAATGAAAAACTTATCCTTTGTCTGTCCTTGTTCTGGAAAAAGCAGAGCCTAAATACATGTTTTATTTTAAATTTAATAATCTTTATATTTATGAAAAAGAAAGAAAAGAAAAATAACTGGAGAAAATTATGATAGTTCGGGGATAAGAGCAGCCCACTATCCGAAATTCCAAACAACCAGGTGGAAAAAAAATTATGATAAAAAGTTAAAACAAGGTAAAATCCACGAATATTTCCGGGTTTTAGTTTAACAGCGAGTCAGCGACGGAGTGGAAGGAATCAAGTCTGGTTTTGATTCTGCTTAATCGCATCTTCTTTCATTTAATGGGGGTAATTAACGATCTTTCCTTTAGAATTTCTTTATGATCTCTTCACTTTTCTCATAATTCATAACTGCTATTCGTTAAATTGGTGTTTGTAATTTATTGGAATTTTTTTTTCTTTTTTCGCCTTCTGGGTTTAAAAGCTGATCATTTCCATGTCCAAATTTATGTTTTTTCTTTTAATATGGATTATCTTGTCTTGTCCATAAATTGCTGAGAAATGATCTGGGTTTATGCAGGTTTTGAGGATGATTTAGTATTGAGAGAAAAAAAAGTGTTTTTTTTTTTTTTTTTGTTTTGAATTAAGGAAAGCTGTTGACGTGGTTGATAGTAGAAGGATGGTGTTGGTGTTGGCAATAGGAGACCTTCATATTCCTCACAGGGCACCTGATCTGCCTCCAAAGTTCAAGTCCATGCTTGTTCCTGGCAAGATTCAGCACATCATTTGCACTGGCAATCTCTGTATTAAGGTAACTTTATCACTCTTCACTTTAGTTTCTCTCTCTTTTTCTTTTTCTGTTGATGATGTTAAAGAACTACTTCGACACATATTCAGACATGGATAGAAGAATATGGTACTCCAAATATATTGAAAAACTTAGGCAAAAAAATTGATCATATCCATGTTACATGCATACTTATATTTCACACTCACCTCCTAATCTAGGTAACATAGGTTAAGAATTTCTTTTTGGTTCTATCTAATTATAATATTTATTTTTTGAGAAGATTTTTAATCTTGTTTATGCTAACATTGGGCTTCATTGCATTATCAGTGGTGCTACAAAAGACAAAAGTTTCTACAAAGAACATATTTGTGCTGTTTTGAGTGTCCTATCAAATGATATCTTGTCGATGGCTTGTAATGGGGATGATGATACATTTAAGATTACCTGGCGTAATTATCCGATTTGCATCATCAATTGCCCTTCTGTTGCATTTATGCAGATTGTAGTTTATATGTTTAGCCGCTCTTCTATCTTATGTAGATATGTAATGAATTTTTTATTAAGAGCACCAGACACTAGTGGCCTTGTCTGATTATCAAACTGAAGACATAAATGTAAAAAGCACCTTGAATACTTCCTTCGCTCGAAAGCTATTCTGCTACATGGTTTTGGTTGTGCAAGTAGATTATCTGTCAGTGTCATAAACACTTTTTGCAATTCCACCAAGTCTACCAGAAATAATTTCATGAAGTCCAGTTTATTTTTTAAAAAAAAAAATTTGATATTTGGCATGACTTAAGCCTGTTAGTTGAGGGTTGACGTTTATTTTACCTGCTTGAGGGTTGAAACTGCTATTTATCTAGCAAACCTCTGAATTTCAAATACAACAAGATATTTCCGTTGTAGTATTGTTGATTGATTCTATCATTTCCCTTGTATTACGTTTTTTGCAAGTGCCTGAAGTTATTCTTTTACGTGCTTTTCATGAGCAGGAAGTTCATGATTATTTCAAGAGTCTTTGTCCTGATTTGCATATTACTCGAGGTGAATATGATGAAGATTCCCGTTATCCAGAGAACAAAACACTGACAATTGGTCAGTTCAAGCTTGGGATATGCCATGGCCACCAGGTTTTATTATCATATCTATGTACTTTCATAAACCCACGTTTGAATGTAAAAAATAATTGTTATCAAATGACATCCTGATTATTGTCACTTAATGTTAGATGCAAGGATAGTGTTCGGATTGAGGGTAGATTATAGCGTGAAGCTATTTTACCGTCTCATTGATTTGTCTCAACTTTGTTCTGTAATGTGGTGTGTACATGCTTAACCAACCGACTTCTAAGTCCTCTCATAGCAGAGAGAAAATGTGGGATCCAGGTGCTCCGTGGGCAATCTGAGATGTGGGAACTTTTTCTACCTAGTTTTAGATACCGTTCTCCATTTTTAGTAGCATATTTCCTCCCATTCCTTTCAGCATTTGAAAAGAGAAAAATAACAAGCAACAAGCTAACCTGCATTCTCAGTTGGGTGTAGAGCTTGCTATTTGTGTATCCATGTAATAATGGTATTTAGTGGCCGGTCCAACGTATCGTAAATAGATGGTTGTGTGGTTATGACACGAGTTAGCAATCATTAATCGTTCTTTTCTTTGCTTTTGAACTTTCAACAGGTCATTCCATGGGGGGATTTGGATTCACTAGCAATGCTACAAAGGCAATTGGATGTGGATATCCTTGTAACCGGTCACACCCATCAGTTCAAAGCATACAAGCATGAAGGTGGCGTCGTCATAAATCCTGGCTCGGCAACTGGTGCATATAGTAGCTTCACATTTGATGTAAACCCGAGCTTCGTGCTCATGGACATCGACGGCTTGCGTGTTGTGGTTTATGTGTATGAACTCATTGATGGTGAAGTTAAGGTCGACAAAATTGATTTCAAGAAGACAGCCACCACTCCCTCAGCACATTAACCCTTTCCTTTGATGAACCCTTTCCTTTGATGATTGCTTTCTTCGATGTTGGATGTTGGTCCTCTTTTTTTTTTAAACGCAATACTGAAAACAATAGTTAATCCTGTTGAGAAGCTTTAATTTCTTTCTATTTTATCCTAAGATTGGAAACAAGACCTTGTAATTTGAAGTCTGTCCAATGAGCAGTAATGATTTTGAATGTTAATTTCATTTATAATTTCTTTTTTCGTTATAATTGAATAACAATTTTATTCAAGTAAGTTGTTACTTTTTAAAATTAAAAAAATATATAAAAAAATGTAATTTTTTAAGATTGAAATACTTAAACATGTTTAATTTTATTTTATATCTATAATTTTAATTTATTTATTTTTGTTATTTTTTAAGTGAGTTAGTGTACTTGGTGAAGTCAAACTCAATTAGGATTTTATATATAGTAAATATAATTGATAGAGTACCTTTTGTATGTTAAGGTTTATATATAATTTATATTGAGGTTTATTTAGGTAAAAATTAAAATTTAAAAAATTTATTTAAACATAAATTAAAAGTTAATAATTTATTTATATAAAAATTAAATATTAAAAGTTTATTTAGACATAATAAAAATATAAAAATTTATTTAGATAAAATAATAAAATTTAACTTTTACTTTTATAATTTCGGCCTACATATAATCTGTCTCTGATATTCCTTGTACGCACAGATTTTCAACTCGGGTTTGATGTCAATCATGAGAATCTTTTAAATTTTTAATTATCTTTTATGGTTTCTTTTAGAAATTTTTTTTGAGTTTTTTTTTTTTTAATTTTTAAATATTATAGTTAAAGAAGTTGGTCTATACAATAATTTACAATATTTAAATATATTGATATATACGATAACTTATAGATCGATTTAAAATTTATATTCGATTAATTGAAAAACAGATAAAAAATATTTTATTATTAATTTTTTAAATTTAAGTTTTTATTTTTAAATGATTTACTTAAAAGGTCCTATTCTTTTAAAAAAAATCCCTAAGAGCTTATGTGTAAGGTTTTTTGCTTCACATGTGTCGAGCATGAGAATTTTATTATTATTATTATTATTTTTACTTTTTTGTTTGTTTTAGGATTTTATTTTAGAGTTTTTAAATAATATATTTAAAGAGCGGATACATATAAATTTGTATAACTTAACCCACATGCAAAAAAGTTTTAAAAAATATTTTATTAATTTATTAATTTTATTTTTAAATAATATATTTAAAATAGTTAGTTCGTAAATTGACTCACGAGTCGTTTTAAAATCCGTAGTAGAAGAAAAATTTTAAGAAAGAAATTGATCTTATTAATTATTTTAATTTTAATGTAAAATGATGCATTTGAAAGGGGTTGATCCTCATATTTACTCGCATATCCATTTAGGATTCGTATTTATTAGTTGAAAAAAAATTATTTTATTTTTCTTTATTTAAGATTCGTATTTGATTAGCATAGAAAAATTTTTTATTTTATTTTTACATTTTTACCTTTAAATGATGTATTTCACAGATTAATTCAACATTCCTACCCAACCTACTTGAGAATTTCTTTTATTTTTATTTTATTTTTTAAATATAATATTTAAAAAATTAGTCAGCATGTTAACACGATTTATCCAACTAGAAACAATTATCATGATTTTAATTATTATAATTACTGAAACATAATTGTATTAATATTATTTAATTTAAAATTGATTTTATTATTATTTAATAAAAAAATTTAAAAAGCCCTTGCCGAAGCGGGGGTTTATTCTAGTTAATTATAAATACAGGTGATAGTTCGAAATTAGAGTACTCTTTCTCATTGATCATCTAAAAGTAAGCTTTCTCCTCAAGTTTCTCCTATGGCTTCCGTTTCGTACCAATGCGATGGCCTATTCCATTGTGTTTTCCAACCCCATACTGCACCAGAAACCCAGTACCCTCCTCCCCGTTTCGTTCAAATTGAGTTAACCATCAGCCTCGATCTCTTACTCATACGCCATGACTGCTTAACCGGCCGCTTCACCGAAGCCGGCACCGACTTCTCCCAAGAAACCCTTCGTTTCAATCTCCACGTTTTGAAATTCCCGAACCAGGCTCGTCATATTATTGCTGCCATGTTGTCAAGACTTCGTATCAGCCCAACCTCTTTGACTTCCGACGTTCTCATTGATAAGATTATCCGCACCGGCCTTAGAATCGGAAACTGGGAGTCCAACATAGGACGTAAAGTCTTGCCTTTACGTGCAGAGTTATGGGGAATGGTTGTGAAACACGTCAACGACGAAAGGGCTCTGATAAGAAGAGCTTTGGCGGAATCAGCATCACAGACCAACCATGGCATGGTTCCAGCCAAAGAGTCATCGGTTAAGAGAATGCTGAAGAGGGTTAGAGCGGAAGAAGATAAAGATCAACACGAAAAGGTTAAAGAAAGCAACAAAAAAAGGAAGGTGAAAGGTGAAGATTGCGTCATATGTTTAGAGGAAATCAAGGTTGGATCAGAAGCTTCTCAGATGCCTTGTTCTCATACTTTCCATGGTGACTGCATCGAAAAGTGGTTGAAGCAAAGCCATTACTGCCCTATTTGCCGGTTCGAGATGCCGATTTAGAGAGAATTCAAAGCTTTATATTGTTTTTATTTTTTTTCCTTATTGATCAAGATGAACCCCATTGTAGTTCTTGGAAAACTTGTCAATGACTTTCAGATATTTTGCTACTAATTTGATTTTAGTAATTTCATTATTTCTGTTTCAAGTGATTGCCGATTTTTTTGTTTATTTGTCTGAAGCAATTTTTTTTTTTTTAATATGGATGTTTTTGATATTTTATGCTGTTAGTGGATGAATGGGAGAGTTTGCAATTTATCCAAAGAAATATATATATATATATATATATTTTTTTTTTCAATTTTCTTTTCATTAGTTTTATATAGTTTTCGGATTTATTTAAATTTAAAAAAATTCATATATTAGAAAAATTAGATAGAGATATCGAATGCTTTAAGAAAAAAAATTGAGTAACATATAATAACTCAATAGCTACACAAAGTATGTTAAGATAATCTCAGAAAAATTCTCATGCATTTCTCTAAATAGGAAATTCTTTTGAAGTTTCTGCTTGTGTCATTTGATATGTTTTAGAATAAATTATTTATTAGGCTCTGAAAATTCAGTCCAAATAAAATAGTAAATAATCTTTTACTAGTATATGTGTTTTCATGGTGTAAATGTATCTAATGCTAAGTGCATTCTTACCAACTATAGAGAAACAGGAAAGGAAACAGGGGATAATATTGTATTATACCTCCAAGGTTGTCTGAAAAGATAAATGAGCAAAAAGAAAAGCAGTTTTAGCCTCCAAATTGAGGTAGATACCTCCCAAAGGAAGAGGTTAGCGCTTAGCAGCCATAATTTAACCTGGAAATATCAGAGATGACACAAAAAAACAACAAGAACACAACTGTCATGTTTAAATAGGGGGAAAAATGAAAAAAACTCCCAGAAAAATGGTACTATAAACGGGCAGAGGGCCTAAAATCACCCGGAAGATATATATATATATATATATATATATATATATATATATTCTCAATGTAGACAACGTTGGAGAAGTGAATGATAATTATGTAAGATAAAACTTTCAAGTACCTTAAGGAAAAGAGAGATTGAAGACAACTAGAGTATTTGACCAGCCTGTGAAAAAAAAAAAAAAGGAAAATTAAGAAAAATAACAATAAGCAAGAAACAAAGGCACATAACAATGATGCAAAAAGAAACCAAAAAAATGAATAACTCAAGGCTATAGCCGAGTTAGTTTTTGAAATTACTTTTAAGAGGGGGCATTTATTAGATTGGATTTGAATCCTAGTATCTTCAACCCTTTTTTTACTTCCAGACTGCATCGTTTAGTGGACAGGAAGGCAGAGGCACAAGGGAAGGCGGTCACAGGAGAGGGCGGCCCCCCAACTATGTTTCATGGACGTGTGGAAGTTTCATCAAGCAGCATTTAGTTTATATGGTACTGTAAAAGCTTACCTATATATGAAATGAGCTTTCAACAGATTTTTCCTGCTAAACAGTGTCAACTATCACCCAGAGTTCCCCCAAACACTTCAGTAGGGCAAAATTTCCTCAGTTAAGGCTTAAGGGTCTTAAAAATAGCCCTAGTGAAGTGGTCAGGGGAACTCCAGGGAACAGCTGACGTTCCCTTTCTCATCTTACAATTTCTTGGTATATTAATGCACAGAATGTATATTGTATATATATAGGCAAAGGTTCACCAGGCTTAGATATTGACATGGTTTGAAATGGTGATTCAATGGTTGAAAAAAAATGATTGGGAGTGAATGAAATTCACGGCTTTCACGTTGCAGGAATTGAACCTGGCCAATATTTTAGGGAAAATAAAGGGTATAGAACAGTAATAGCTAGTGGACATAAAGCTTTTCTGGTTTTTTTCAACTTTTTCTTTTCACTTGTCAAGTATATCACATGGTACCTCATACTCAGTACCATTGATAGACGACTGATTTGAGATATTGAGAGGAAATAAGAAATTTTACCAGGTTTTTTTGTTTTAGGCAAATTTCCTGTACCATCTGTAACTACATAAAAATCTTGTTCCATGAAAAGCAGGAAGAATGTACTGCAACAGGTAACTGACACCACTTGTATTCTTTACGACCTCCCATTTAGCCCTCAGTTGCGTCTAGGTTCACTTGCCATAGATTCACCTTGTGAATGAACTAAATGCCAGCACATTTACTGAACAGAAAGTGTTGGGTTATTTGCCACGCAACTAAACCTAGTTGAAGTAATTTCTCATCCAATGTTCCCTAGAGTTTGGCTGAAGCACTTAATTAAACAACTTTGAAATAAAAGGGATAATTATCTATGTTTAGGAGAACTTATTATGTCATTTGTTGTTAATATTATGTAAGGAAAGGCATCTGACATTCATAGTAAAACTATATGTGATTTAATCCAAAATACTACAGGAGGGAACTCAGTTAAAACAAGGGTTAATTGGCTCAAAAGAACATGACAAAGTTATCCGATATAAACATTAGTTCTGGCATTCCCATTAGACCGTAAGTCTCTATCTTAAACATTATTAATCAGATTTTCAACAAAAAACTCCTTCTCTGAAACAATGTTTTTTTTTTTTTGGTCTTGGATCTTGTCTCAGTCGAATTTGACTGAAATGATTCTACGACAATATCCTATCTTTACTAGAAAACCTAATGAAACATTATTTCCTGCCAATTTAAACTAGCTAGGTTGCTTAGTTACCATGCAAAGAAAGAACCAGTTTTAGCAGGTAATCAAACAACTCAATAAACTAATCCCCTTCATTATTTGCTTGCTAAACTATATAAGGAAAAGGATATAGCTGCAGATCTGCAATGTGGCAGTATGACCTATATACACATTTCGCTCAACTAACTGTTTAATTCATACGTTGAACCAAATAAAAGTCTGCTTAGTTCATACAATATGCTTCAGTTCCCTTCAGAAACTTTATATCTCATTATAAGAGGAAGTAACTGCAGCAAGTTCATTGCTGTATACATAAACTTTAAATGGACACTCAGAACTTGTTTTATACTACTGTTTACATTCTTTTGTTGCTGATATTTGATAGTGAAGTGGGAATGTGGGATTTAGACTTATGAACCGCATTTTTGGACCTCAAGTTTTATGTGCTACATTTTAGGTTACAAATCCTGTTAACAAATTGCTAAAAGCAGCCACTTCGGCTCAGTGTATGTTCGGTTCTGAATAGCATTGGTATGCATAACTGACATAGATTATGGCTGCAAACAAGTCAACTTAAACACTTTAAACTGCCATCAGTAACATTGCTCTTTACTTTTTAGTGAATTAAATAATGTCAGGACTATCTGCAAAAAAAATTCAGTCGGAAGTAACCCTAACCTTCAGACAGAAATCCCTTTTTTTTTTTTTATTTTAGCTTCCTTATCCTGTGTGCTTCATGTGTAATTAGTTTCAGTATTGCAGGTTGTTTGGTTTGATTCAAGTGGAAGAAAAATGCCATGTTAATTCCTCTAGGAAAGATGAATCTAGACGCGATGACGAGCTAGATGGATCCTTGGGAAGGATTTTAAGGTCAAAAGTTGCATAAAATACTGGCCATACTTTTATTCTCTATCCAGCATTTTCAGCCCCATAGAATCGGAACAGCTGTAAATTAAAATCTAGTATTCACAATGAAGCTTATCTGATAACATACATACATACATGCATACGGACAACTCCTATTCAAAGATAGCTTGGACTATTATTGACACATATATCAAAGTCGATAAAGGGCATCTCATGAATCCTTCTGCTGACATGACACCTTTTTGAAGTATGAAAATGATAAGAAGAGAAGGCAAGATAAAAGCGTAGAAAAGGTGTGGGGAGAGCTCAATGTCCACTCAACCCAAGAATATTCTCTATCTCATCATCTCTAATTTCCCAATCCCCATAATTCTGACTAGATTCAGTTTCTTCTGTAACCTCCCAAGTGCGGATTTTGTTTCATATCTGATGCCCCTCCAACCGGCCGAAGGGCCACAATTACTGAACTAAATGCACATATAGAGCCCCCAATATAAATAAATAGGTTGGTTCTCTATTCCCTAAACATCAAACCACAGAGAACTAGTCAGCTGTCCTCTGGAGTTCCCCTGATCACTTCACTGGGGGCTGATCTTCTCAGACCCTCAATTATCGAAAGATCCCTGACCTGCTGAAGTGTTTGGGGGAACGCTGTCTTGCACCTGACAATGATTTGGAAAGCACAATGTTGGCAGGTGATTCTATTGTCTTCAGCTTCAAGTTACTCTGCATATTACTTCTTTACAATATTCCATGCATCAGGATTTTCTGTAAATGTAATTTTACTTGCTAGCCAGTAAGATAGAAGTAAGTTTTGCATCCCGAGTCCAAGATTGTTTTTGAAGAACTGATGACCAACGTTCTGGCTAGATTCTATTACAGACGAAGTTCCACAAATTCTAAGTGCTTTTAGAACATATCAAACATTAAATAAAACATATTACGGTAGCTGCCAACTGACACTGATTCGAAAGACAAGCCGAGTAATCTTTATACTTGTTAGCCTAGGACAATAATTCCTTTTTACATTTCAGAACATCAGGAGTGATTGCTATAAGCCTTTGAATGCATATTGCAAAGTCTGCTTTTAGTTCCTTACCTCAGTCTAGAACAAAATGCGGTATTTTGTTATTGGCTGTGACACTTTCTATTAACTGGCACATCATAGTAACTTGCATTTTACACAGTTTATCCTTTCGAATTAAGTACCTAACAAGAATCATGAGCACAGTCTTTGACTATTGGTATTCACAGAATCAGCAGTTCGATGTTGGGGCTAACTTCACCCATCAGATGGTCGAAGACTCTCTGCCTTCCCATTGCCGCCCATCTGGCAGATGCTTCTCTAACTTCACAAGTGCCACAACCATTATAAATCGGATATGTAGGTCAATCACCATCTTCTGAAGGACTATTGCATTGATCGGTAAATTCACGACGATCTCAATCTCTGTCATGTAGCCGTATGCACCAGTAATAAGAACTTCCTTGAGACGATCATGACAGCAGCTAGAAATTTTTCTTTCTCTATCAATGTAAACGCTGTTCCATATCTGCAGTGCATTCCAAAATAAAATAGTCAAGGATGACACATTATTTGTTTAAAACCTGAATGCATCTATAGATTCGTTACAATCCTTTATAGTAGGAAACAAAGGTGCAGAGATTAACAGCTGCACCAATAAAGGAAAGTTTGTTGCAAAACTTACTTGTAATTCCAATCTTTCCATCAATGGACAAACCTTGAGAACATCTGCTATCCATAAAAGGTCAAGTTGGAGTAAGAAGACTTCTGAAATTAATAAATGTCCAGGGTTGCATTGTGTTAGGAACCTTTCTGGAATCAACTCAAGCTGTAATATCAAACCAGAAACGATAGCACATAGCAGAAAAAACAAATGAAACAAGGAAGTGTAGTTCAATCATGACAAAGTACTAGGAAAAAGTTATCGAGTTTTGACCTTCCAATCGAAGTAGTAGGTTACCCACAATGTCTCAAGCTGTGGGAGATTAATAGGAAAACTACATTTATTGGCACACAGAGCATTGTCACAAATTGTCATGTTGAAGAAGCGAATGAATGCGGTTTTTAGATTTGGAACTCTATCAAATGAGAATTTTATTTTGTGTCCCTTGTATCCCAAAGTCTCAAGGCCGATACCAATGATCCGCATCTCTGTTAATTCTTTCCGGCTATACACCTTTAAGTGCTTAAGTTGTCGACGGGAAGGATGCTCTAACTTCAAGTGATAAATGTGATGGCATTTATGTAAATACAAGCATTCTAAAAGATGGCAATTAGATAACAAATTCGGAAAATGTTCATCTGTTTTCAAATCCACCCACTTAGGATCCAAGTTTGTCAATTTACCGAAACCAAGATAACTGGAGTGTTGTGGAGCCTGGTTGCATTGCTCCAATCTGAGACACCTGATATTCCCATCACCTAGAAGCAGATTACATGGAAAATCAAAGAACTTATGACCATCTGTCGTAGTCCTATATTTGAAAATTTTCGAAATGGTGAATTCATTTACCTCTTCATCTTCTTCTAGGACATTAAAATAATTATTTTCTGACAAACAGAGATCGATTTCCTCGACCCTTCTTGCAATTGCATAGCTGATCCACTGATCAACATGACTGCTATAAAAAGCACGTAATTTGAAGCAAACCTTGAGGTTTCTTAACTGTGATGGTCAGAGTTGAGATGTTGCAAGAATTGTTTGACAGGGTTTAAAAAGACTTCACTTCTTTGCCTCAAAAAGGATATATCGTGCAAAGATTCGATATAAACATCTTGATGATCACAATCAGAGTAAACATTATCATCAAGCATGTTGTTCACATCAAAATTGAGATTTGAGAGAGATATAGTCCACAGGTACCTCCATCTTGTTGAAAGTACACTAGTCCTTAGCGCCTCTCTTATCATGAGCAACGATAAGATGGTGCCTAGAATACTATTCGGAGCTGGCTGATGTGATCGTCATCATCACTTCGGATCTTGTTTCTCATTGATTGATGAACTTCCATGATCGATTTGCTGATGTTGGTGCTATAAAGCTTTTCAGCCAGTGGTCCAAAGACCCCCCAAAAAAGAATAGGGAGGTGGATGGAAAGAAAAGTATGAAAAAGAAATGGCTAATTATGACTTTAAAGGAGATAAGTAAGAATTATTGTTTTTGAGCAGTAACCAAGGTTTTCTTTGGAATTTGGGGAGTATTATTTGAAGGCCAGCCATGGAAGAATATAGCTGTTTTTTCGTACCTTTTGCTTTCAAGCATTTTGTATGTAATGATACTTATCATTGATTAATCATTTTTGAAATCTTACTAGAAGCTGTATTTTTTTCTTCCCTTTTGGTGCTATGCCTTTTTGTATCTTTTCAAGAAAGAATGGTATCTCCACCAATATATGCTAACACCATTACTAGTTTATAAGAAAGTTTGTGTTCTTGCTGAATTATAAGATACTCGGAAGAAGACTTGTTAAAAGGTCGGACTTGAAGAAAATATATACTTTTTTATGAGTCAGCTACAATTGAATTTGGGTAAAAAAAATTAAAAATTCGAACCATAGCTCATGAACGCTTCTACTTGTATGTCAGAGCATTACATGTAAGAATTATGGACACAATCTATGAATAAGACAAGTTAAACACAAAACCTCAATTTGTTTAATGACGTGCAAACAGATGTATAATCCTCAGTGTAGACAAAAGTTGTCCTAGGTTTATAATTAGTGAACTCCTGCCTGCTTGGTCTGATTTAATCTGTGAGAAATATGTTTGCAGGGATAAATATGATGTATGGAACGTGGAAGTGAACCTAGACACTATTTGAGGCAAGATGGATCATTCAGAAGAATTTTTTGAGATAAAGCTGCTGCATGAATTCATAGCCATATAATTATAGATTCTCTGTTTCAGCTTTTTCATCCCATTTTAACTTTTGGGTATGGCAATGAATTTTTTTTTCTGTAGAAACACGAGACAGTTCTTAATAAAGATTGGTTTTTTGAACAATTAAATTTACCCTACTATTCATTTTTTAAAGTATTTATCTTTAATATTTTTGTTCGATATATATTCAAACATGGATATAGAAAAAAATTGAATATATCCATGTTAAACATATTATCTGTATATGAAAACTCATCCCGGTTCTGAGTCACATGGATAATTTGTGTTGGAGATTTGATAGCCGGTTGTAAAACAACAACTCATACAGCACTACTCTGGATTAAAGAGAATATTATAAAAGAAATTAGAAAAAAGATAATTTGATTAAAAAAATTTACGAAAAATGATATTTGATCGAGTCAAATTTGTAATCTTTGATCTTAGAATGTTTATCACTTGCCCAATCATATTTGACAAATTCTGTAATACATCTCTCAAATCTCTCGATCATACCGATCGATAATACTTTCAAGTGATAAAATGATCAACTAAAGGATGGAATTGTTTTTCTCTCTCGAACGACAATAGAACAAAATTACTTGTAAAAAGGAAAAGAATTTTATTCACTACAAAATTTGAGAGAGCCTAGAGGATTAGAATATATGTACAGATATTAATCCTTTTATTGACTGAAAACGGAAAAAGACCAAACCATTTAAAAAGGTTTTAAACGGTTTTCTTTACTTTTTCAATTCAAATTGAAATTTAATACATATCCAAATCGTTTTTCTTTAATTGTTCACTTGTGAATATGCTACAAATGATTTTTTTTTTGTTTAAATTTTAAGTAATAATAACTGTTCAGATAACTGATTATTTGTTTAAAATTAAATAGCTAATTAGGGTAGTTTTTTAATCAGATAAAATTGGCTTTGAGTTAGGTTGTTGGGCTCGGTTCAAACAAATCAATATTTTTTCTCTTCAAATGGATATAATGAGAGCAATTTATCATTTATCTTAACTATCAATAATATAAATTAAATTTATATTATGTATCTCAATACGACATCTTATTTATACCACACGATCAAATTTGTATACATATACTTGTTTAGTATTTATACGTTGTTAAAGTTTCATCGATATCCAACCGTTTATAAGTTGAATGTTAAACTTGTTTTTCTAAGAAATGCACTTTTCTGTCTTTGAAAATGATAGATGGGGATGCTTGGAAGATTATAGTGCAGTAAAAGATAGGGGAAAGCTTATGGCCACTTGCCTCTCTATCTCATCATCTTTCTCCCAATTCCCATGTTCCGACTAGAT
Organism: Adansonia rubrostipa; assembly: GCA_038381775.1. Classification (NCBI taxonomy): domain Eukaryota; kingdom Viridiplantae; phylum Streptophyta; class Magnoliopsida; order Malvales; family Malvaceae; genus Adansonia; species Adansonia rubrostipa. The sequence goes on from JBBYHM010340277.1 coordinate 18,504, forward strand.
TCAATTTCAGTAATTTCCCCAACTTCATGATTTCTTTCATATCTAATGGCTCTCAAGCCTGTCAAAAAGCCACACAAAAATGTTTCTAAACTGGTTTTGGAAAATATAGAGCCCTCAACCATAAATAGTTAGGGTTGGCTTCATATTGGCTAATTTGCCACAACAAAAAGAGATCTCAGTCAAGCTATCCTCTGGAGTTCCCTTGATCACTTCATTTGGAGATTTCTCGGACCCCTTAACTGGGAAGGCTCCTCAGTTCTCACCTACTGAAGTTTTTGGGGGAACTCTGGCTGGCACCTGACAACGTTCAGAAAGACAAGGTTGGCAGATAATTATCTTGTGTCTTCTGCTTTGCCATGTTATCATATTTACATTACATATTGCACGCATCGGGATTTCTTAAACTAGGTCAAGCATTACCATTTCTTCAGCTTTGACATATTATAGCTAGCAGGACAGAGTGGTGAGGGAGGACGACAACGAGGCGCAGCCACAGGTAGGGGAAGAATTTACATCAATATTGCTAACAGCGACAGCCACCAAAGCTGCATGCTCACAACCTCTAACCAAACAATGACGGCAGCATGCGTACCTGTGGATGCTAATACTAGAGAAATTGCGCGGTCTACACTGAAGGTGTAAACATGCTTCCAAGTTACTTGGATTTAGTTTGAAAAATAATTTTAATTCAGTTTGATTATCATTAAGTTTAAGTAATTCAAGTAAATCAAATTCGAATATTTTAATATTTAATCAAATAGTTCATGAGTTTAAATAAAATTTTTGAATTATTTTTGATATATTTTTATTTTTAGTTAGTATTAAAAAATCTAAATTTGAATTTAAACTCTAGAATAATTTATTAAGTTTTAAGTCGAGTTTGAGAATCTAGCCATTTTTTTAATAGATAAATAAAATTAATAAAAGAAGAGCTCAAATAATTTAATTTTTATCTCAAATCAAACTTAATGAAGGCTCAAACTTTAAAAGTAAAATTTGATTAAACTCGAGCCAAACTTTGAATTTCAAGTTGAGCTTAATGCTTCTTACAACTTGAGCTTAATTCAACTTAATTACACCTATAGT